>RJWH01009418.1:0-22848 GCA_004363575.1 Solenodon paradoxus | reverse complement strand
CTATCTCACTTCAGAGACTGTTTTTAACCACTCTTCTATGCTTGTTATCTCTTTAAGTATGGAGTTTTTATAGATTTCTAGATGGTATTCTATCAAAGTTTCCTTTTATTCCTCGTTTTCTTAAAGTTTTCTAAGAGAAAGTGGTGCTGAGTTTGTCAAATATTTTTGCTGCATCTGTTGGAAGAATCACATGATTTTCGTCCTTTAAGATGAAAATATAATGAATTATATTGATAGTTTCTAATAGTGAACCAGCCTTGCATTTCTGGGATTAAACCCTACTTGGTTATGTTATATTCTCCTATTACCAAAGTGTGAAATTTGATTTGTTAATAATTCATGAGGACTTTTGTATTATTTTCCTATCCCCGTACCATTTGGTATTGGTGTAATGCTAGTTTTAGAAAATAAAGTGGAAGCTTTATACTTTGCTGTGAAGCCATTTGTTTGATAAGGGGATTGTCTACTCCTTAAAGGTTTTGTGAAATTTACCTTTAAAACCTGTGTATGTGTGTTGAGGGCTGAAGTGTATGCATCTTTGATTCACTATCCATTTCTCTAGTTTATTGGTGTCTCAGATTTTTACTTTCTTCTCAAGTCAATTTTGGTCATTCATATTCCCCTAGAAAACTCTGTTTCACCTAAGTTCCAAATTTATGGCCATAAATATTTTTTTAAAATGCCAATTACTTATAACTTTATACCTCTACCAGGACTTACACAATTACTAAGAATAATTAATATTTTCTACACTCGTTAATATATTTTAAATGTAGCTCTCTTGCCTCTCTCCCTCTCCTATCTCTTTTTACTTCTGGGTGCTTGTTGTTTGCTTTGTTTTTAGCTACTTGCTAACTTTGCTTATTTTAATGGTGTTTCCAAAGAGCCAGCTTCTGCTTGTGGAGATCAGCTTTCCATTTTTGTGATTGTATATTTTCTAAATGTTTGCTTTAATCTCTATGAGCAAGCTTTATTCCTGCAAAGCCCATCTGTCTGGAATACCCTCTCCTCCTTCCCTTTCGCTTGGCTAACTCCTACTCATTCTTCAGTTCATGCATCATGTCTTTCAGGAAGCCTTTCCTGACCCTCCAGCATAATTTCAATGCTCAGCCTCTGTCCTCCTCCAGCAACTTCCAGCACTCATCATTCTGTGTTATAATTAGCTGTCTTCTTGTCTCTCTCCCCTGTTGGACTGTAAATTCCTTGAGGGCAGGGACCGTGTCTGGTTGATAATTGTACTTCCAAGTGCCTAACATGGTACTCAGAATTCCCAGTTGGAATTCAAATGGAAATTGTATGGGTAGCAACCCATGGGCTGCCAGGCAGATCTAACAAAAAGGCTCCCACAAATCTATTGCCTGAAGTTTGGGGTCTTAAAAAAAAGGAAAATCAACGATTCTCCCTTTCTTGAGTTGAAAAAAAATCAAAACCCTTCAAATATGTAATTCCAGTGGTCATCCCTTAGGAAGGCATCCTTCTCCACTTCCCTTTCAGCCTTGCATCCAGCATGGATCTAGAAGGTTCGATCCCAGCAGAGACTAGGTCCAGAGTTAGCCATAAAGGAGGTGAGATGAACTGGAATTAAAGGGTCTGCGACAGACTGGCTAAGGGTTTTTCCTTTTAAAAGCAGTTTTCCTGCACAAGGGCCCTTTCCATCTCTGCAGTGAGAGCGGGAGAGCCTTATCCCACACTTCCGCTTCTCTTGTTTCCAGTTACATCTGAAACACCTAGTCTTCTTTATTCATCTTTTCTGTCAGTTCCCTTCTTTTATTCACCATTAACCCTGTCATGTTTTATTACTTGTATCCAGGAGGTAGTTCAAGAATATGAACTGAAGTAGTAGTTTATGAAATTGGCAGCATCTATGCAGTACTGCCCTAGGTTTTCTTCTGGAAACTTCTGTGGTTAGCAGTCAGGTCCAAGGAAAGCAGAACACAGGCTGAACTGAAAGAGAAGCATACCAAAATCATGGAACACCATGAGCATTTAAGGCTCCTGCCCACTTCTCAGCCTCCACCTCCACCCAGAGCTAGAGTCTGATAGAAGACTGTTTCTAGAGACAAAATCAAATTAGTGACCAAGGGTTTTCCTGCTTGCCATACATTTGCTTGCTGGAAAAGATGGTCTCACTTCCATACCATAATTCAGGTTCCTCTTTGAAGAAGGAAACAAAAAATGTAATATTACTTTGAAAGAGAGCTCATTCTAAAATTAAGAGGAGGTCCGCAGATGGAGGATCCATGGTATACCCACTCTGTGTCACCTGTCCGAGACAACCAAGAGAAGAAAGATGCCCCACAGCAAATGATGTAGGGCTCAGTGAGCTGATGTTGCCAGATAGCCTACTTCAGACCTTTCTAGGGTTATTTTTCTGACAGCCAATGTGTTCCAGGCACTGTACTAGGCTCTAAGGATATAGCAAAGTTCAGAACACAGTTCCTACCCTTGATGAACTTATAGTCTAGTGTAGCATGCAGAGTCCACACTTAGAACGCTACTGGCTACAATGATTTCTGGCACCTATCTTTGAGCATGCACCATCTTGGCATTTGCAGTGACCCCTTGTCAATAAGAACTGCATTTCATTGATCTCAGTATCCCTCATACCTAACACATTACTTAAAATGTGGTAGGCACTCAATAAATATGTGTGGAAAGAAGGGAGGGAGGCAGGAGAGGGAGAGAAGAGGATGGAAGGAAAGATGGTTAGATGTTAATAATGACTGCCAATATTCCAGAATCCTAAGACAGCCTCCGGAGTCATGGGACAGAAACCCAAGGATATCTAAGTCAATTTTACAGATACAGGTGGCTTTGAATTAGTCACTTTTTATTGTTGTGTTTACTCATCCTTGATGGCATTAAAATAATAAGACAGGAAAGCAGTTTGGTGGCGCCTCAAAAAGCTAAGCATGTATTTACCATATGACTCCACAGTCGCACTCCTAGGTATATCTATAAAGGAACTGAACACAAGGATTCAAAGTAATATATATATATATATATATATATATATATATATACAGATATATATGAATATATATATAAATGTATATCTGTTCATAGCAGCACTCCTCACAATAGTCAAAAGGTGAAAACAGACCAAAGCCCATCAATGGATTAATGAATTAAAAAGTGTGATATATCTATACAATAGAATGTTATTCAGCCATAAAAATGAATGAAGTATTGACACATACTACAACTTGGAAGAACCTTGAAAACATCATGCTAAGTTAAAGAAGCCAGTCACAAAGGTCACAAATTATGTGATTACCTTTATATGAAATGTCCAGAATGGTTATGTCCACAGAGACAGGATGCAGATTAGTGATCAGTAGGGATTAGTAGGAGGGAGGGAGGAATAGAATCTGCTTAGTAGGTAATGGATTTGACTCTGGGGTGATGGAAATGTTTTGGAATTAGAGGTGATGGTTGTATAACCTATGATAGTACTCAGTGCCACTGAACTGTTCATGGGCAACTTTATGTGAATTTCATTTCAGTAAATTATTTTATAATAACAATAATAGGATAACCTTGGGGAAAGTCAGGCTAGAGAAGCGCTCGTTCTGTTTCTGAGCAGACTAAGTAGTTGTGAGTAGTAGTAAACTGGTTGGCTATAGAGTGGAAACTTTCTCCACCCTCCACTCTGCTATGCTGCAGTGCTTGCTCCTTTCCTCCTTAGCTAGGTCAGATTTGTATTCCTACCTCTATTTCTGACCATATCTAAGAACCATCTAGAATTATTATTAAGAGTATTCCAATTCCCTAAGGACTGTTCATCATAACAAAAGCAGTTCATTATTTGTTGCTATTCCAAGAAATCCCCAGAACCAAATATTTTAGAAATATGGAGAGCCACCATGAAGACACTGTTCAGCTTAAAAAGAAGATTTTTCTTTTTAAAGGAAAGGTGCAGCCACACTGGCTGTCCTGAGAAGCCATCTTTGCATTGTTCCTGTGTCTTGCGCTCAGCTCCCCACCGTCACCTCCGCCATGTGCCTCCACCGCTGCAAGCGTTCTGAACTCTCGCTTTTTCTTCCTAATTCCTGTGTGGGTTCACCGGCTTGCCGCACCATGTCAGACATGGCCATGAACACTAGCTCTGAGGTCAGCACCAGGGCCTGAAAGGAGAAGGAAGCTGTGCATGAGGCAGGGAACGGAAGAGACGCACCTGCTAATGGGAAGGCCAGGGAGGAAAATGGGGAGCAAGAGGCCAACAATGAGGCAGATGAAGAAGAGGAAGAGGGCAGGGAGGTGGAGGAGGAGGAAGGTGATGGTGAAGAAGAGGATGGGGATGAAGATGAGGAGGCTGAGGCAGCTACGGGCAAACGGGCAGCTGAAGATGAGGATGATGACATGGACAGCAAGAAGCAGAAGACCAATGAGGATGAACAGACAACAAAAAAGGAAAAGTTAAGCTTAAAAAAAAAAGCTGCCGTGACCTATCCAGCCCCCGCTTCCCATCTCAGGATCTAAATGTGGTCACTGCTGAACAGAGGCCGCTGGCCCTGCGGGCAGCTCCGCTGTAGACACCACATGGCCCTCCCACCCAGCCCCACTGCCGCACGCGAATTTGCAACAGGGGAGGAGAAAAGAGCCAAAACTTCCACGGCCCTGCTTTTTTTTCTTAAAAGTACTTTAAAAAGGAAAATTTTCATTTTTTAATTTACATTCTAGATTTTTGTACCTATTGCTAGGGGTCAGCCATTCTTAATGATCTCAGATGACCAGACCAGCCTTTGGAGCCTTCTCTGTCCTACTTCTGACTTTACTTATGGTGTGACCATGTTCATCCTAATCTCAAAGAAGAAGAAAAATCCTTGTAAAAAAAATAAGCAAAAACAACAACAACAAAAAACAGTCTTATTCCGAGCATTCCAGTAACTTTTGGGGGGTATATACTTAGCTGTCCTGTAAGTAGTTGGTTTGTATCAGATAGTTAAAAAGGCCAAAGATAAAAAGGTTTCTTTTTTTTCCTTTTTGTGTGTGTGTGTGTGTGTGTGAAGTTGCCGGGGTTTTTTGTTTTTGTTTTTGGTCTGTTTGATGTATGTGTGAAACATGTTCAACAATAAACGGGAATTTTATTTTGCCGAGTTGTTCTAAAAAAAGAGGAAAGGTGCAGGAAGGAATGAAGGCAAACCAGGCAGGCAGGAAGAGAGAGACAGGAAGAAGAAGTATTTATTTTATTTAGTTGTTCATCTTGGTTGTTCTGCACCCCCTCAGCCCCTGGTGGCAAACCTGGGTCCTTGGGATATATGTGGGCTCTGCCAGTGGGAGGCGGCAGATTTATCTGCTAGGCCACCAAGGCATGCCGAAAGAATATTTTTTAAGAGAGTCTCCAGAAGATGTTTATATAGCCAAGATGATGAGTGGACATAAAGTGTGGAGCACCTGGGGGATACCTGGAAATGCTTATTGATCGACTGACTTCCTTGATTAAATGAACACGTTTACACATAATCTCGCTTCAGTGAGACCCAATCTTGTTTACCGTCTTTAAGTAATATTTTATGTATGATATTTCATTCATCCATTCTTTCTTTCATTCAACAAATATTTATTGAGTACCTTCAGTGTTCTAGGAAACACAGTGCTCAGGTTTCATAGCATAGATATACATAAAAGAGTTTCACATGCAATCATATAAATTATTTTTAGACATCATCTCAGCCTTCTACCATCTCCAGACTTTAAATTTGAGTGAACTAGTGAAGAAAAACAGGGTAACTTAGGGTGATGGCGATGGTGTCTTCCTTAAACTGGAATATGTGGTCCTCTAAGTGGTTAAAGTGCATCAGAGCAGAATACTTGAAAATAGGGCCATCTCAGGAAATTGCCCTATGTATGACAAGGTGGAATAGCTTAGGAGAAATCTTGCTCAATGTCTTCTTTCCCATCTTTCCTGTCCTCTCTGTCCCCCTCCCCAGGACTAGACCACCTGGCAACCATGGGTTGAAGCAGTGTTTCCCTAGATCTCTCCGTGTATAGCAAATGCTCTCTCCTAGCCCCAGCATAGCTCATGCAGGTTTCTGTGTGAGCCTTGGGTCGCCTGAAATTGAGGAGAGGCAATCTGGTCAGAACTAAGGAGGGTCTGCTTCTTGCTGCCTATTCTATACTTAATCCGTTGCCATCTGTCTTTATTTTGCTGACTCACTGCTTTCATTTGGGTTGGCAGTTCTTTTGCTGTTGGCTGCAGTCTTTAACTGTTTACAGAGGGCTGAGATGGATGGAGAATTAGGAACTTTGCATTCATTGCCTGGATGAAATCCTACCCAGGTACTGTGGGCCTCTTGTCGAGGGGCTGAGGCCAAGGCCCCTGGATTTTGATGGATGGTGAAGATTAAGTGTAGGGTAACACATCATTTAGTCTGATTGCAAGGCCAGATTTCTCCCAAGTTCTCTCAGCGCCAAATGAGCTGGGAGGTCATGTGAATTGTCTGCCCAAGTGCAAGGGAACATGGTGCCTTTTAATTAGAACAAGGATGAAGGCTAGTCACGACCTTGATCTGTCAGGGAACTTGGAGCCCAAATCCTATACTTCATTCAAAGGTTCTCTTTAAGCTTCACCTTATCTATGGAAACCTTCCCTGCATAAATTTTCATCTCCACACTCCATCCCTCCCCTCCTCCAAAAATGTACTTTCCTACACTTTGAATTGAATCAGCATTTGGTTTTTATTGTGTGTAATCCTGGCTTACTCTCATTTCTGAGCCAATCTTCTGTAAGTTTGAGACATCCTTTTTTTATCCCAGTGAGATATAAGCTCATCAAGAGGTGAAGTACTAGAGCCTTTCTAGCTCTGGATGTGATACTAGGCATTACATGTTTGCAGTCCATATGGGACACTTTTGAGAGTGAAGAACAGTGCTATTAATAGCACTGGGATAGCATGTGTAAACTGGGACCATAATGGGAAAACTACTTCATATGTTCACCATACCTAAAATAATAAATTCCTTTTTGATTTATTTTCTCCCTACCCATTTCCCAGACAGGACTGGTCAATACTGCAGTTGAGTAGTCTGATATGCCAAAGCCCTCTCAACTCCCTCTACCCCAGAAGTGATGTACTCTGATGGAAAGTAGCCTTAGAAGGGTTAAATTGATATGAATCCACTGCAAATCCATGGCATCTCATTATAAGTTATTTTATCAGATATCCTGGAAAGTATTTCTACTGATGTCACATAGATTTTGAAGACCAAGCAATGGCTTCCCGCAAGTTACTTTCTCCCAGGATCCAGCCACCATTTAACAAAGTGGCGGTGACATATGTAATTAAAAAAAAGATCCCATTGAAAACTTAATATTACATGATAAAACTCTCCCAGGGAGACAGCTTATTTAAGTTATCTGCTCGTGGAAGACTCTCACCAAACTGGGACAGGATTAAAAAATAGCCTCCTGAAATAGGAGGCCTTATACTGCTAGTGGAACTGGAAAAGGGTGCAACTAGTCTGCAAAATAGTCCAGCAGTTCTCAAACCATTAAACAAAGAGTTACCAGATGACCCACCAGTTCTACTCCTAGGTATGCACCCAGGAGAACTGGAATGTCCACACAAAAACTTATACATGACTGTCATAGATGCATTATTCATAATAAGCAAAAAGTAGAAAGTACTCAAATAGCCATTAACTGATGAATGAATAAGCAACTGTAGGATATTCATACAGTGGAATATTATTCGCCCATAAAGTAAAGTACTGATCCATGATGCTATAACCTGGATGAACTTTGAAACCATTATGCTCAGTAGAAGAAGCCAGTCAAAAAGACTGCATCATATGATTCTATTTCTATGAAATGTGCAGAACAGGTAAATTCATAGAAACAAATAAATTAATAGTGGACTAGTAAGGGGCAGGGTAGGGAGTTTGGCGAGGGCAAGCAGGGGAGTAGTGACAGCTAAAGGGTCCAGGGTTTCTTTGGGGGAGTGATGAAAATGTTCTAACATTGATTGTGGTGATGACTGCAGAACTCTGTAAATATACTGAAAATACTCACTCGTACATGTTAATTGGGTGGGTTGTATGGTATATGAATTATAGCTCACAAGGCTGTTTTGTTTTAAAGGAAAGTTGCAGGCAGGAATGACGGTGAGTAGGCAGGTGGGCAAGAAAAGAGAGGAGGAAGAAGCATCTCATTTTCATTTTTATTTAGTTGTTCACGCTGGTTGCTTCCCCGCAACCCAGGGTACTTGAATCCAGGAGTATGTGGTCTGCACTCCTTCAGAGGCGATTGGCCTAACTGCTGCTCCACCAGGGTGCGCCAAAGCTGTTTTCTTAAAAAGCAACCTCCAGATCTAAGCAGGACCCAGTAGCTGCTATCCAGACTAAACTTGTGCTCCTTTAGTTTAGTAGGGTCAAAGGTACCCTCTTCCAAGATGCTCTCGAGTTTCAGCAGAGCCAGGCACCAACTTGGGCAAATGCCTCATCTGAGCAGACTAGGAGAAGACTTTTTAATACTCATAAGCCTTTCACACTTTCTTGATTAGCCTTTAAAGAAAGACCCAGCATAAAGTCACAGAATCCAGTAATATTGACAGGAAAGGGCCTTAGAGTGTTCCTGCTCCAATCTTCCCTGGGGAGATGCTCAGAGGGAGGAAGTGACTTGGCCCAAGTCACACAGCTCATCAGCGACAGAGCAGAGCACAGAACCAACTACTCCTAACTTCCACTCCAGTGCTCTTTCTCCTGCCTTGGCTTCTCCACTGCCTGCTTTACCCAGAGCAGTGCTTTAGCCCTTCCTGATGAAATTCAGGAGAGTCAGGTCTTCAAATCACAGTTCAGAATTGGGATGAACTTACAATTTTGGGAAAATGGTACAACTTGCTAAATAGTGGGTCAGGAAATCTACATTATAGGTCTTTCTTCCAACATCAGGATGTGGACAGAATACAGGATTTGACCCTTGGTACAACTAAATTTGTGGAATAATCACATGCTTCTCTTTATACTGTATTTGGCAATATTAGAAGAGAAAAATAATATTCATCTTAGGAAAACCTTGGTAACTGCAAATTTGCTGGCAACCTTATTTCCTCTCGCTTTCTTGGAAGAAACCAAACGAAAAAGCAGCTGTACAAATTAGCCCTGACCAACAGGCCTGGGACCAAAACAAAACAAAAAAAAACATAAAGCCAAAAACAAATCAGGCGAAATATTTAAATCAGAATGGAAAATATATCCAACTATATGCCTACCAGAGCTCCTGAAACTGCTAATCTCTACTTGAGTATCAACAATATCCTTTATCCGGAAGGTCAGGACAGAACTGGGGACAGTGTGACAGAAATTTATCAGCATTTTCCCAGGCCCCTTCATATGCATTCATAGATTTTTCTGATAACCCTAGTAGAAGCAAACCCATTTATCCTATTTGTGAGACTCACATTAGTACCACAATGAAAAGAAAATGGACGTAGTAGGTCATCAGTCAACAGACACTGCGTGCCAGGCACTGAGCTAGTTCTGGAGGAAGACAAGGGAAGACATGCTGCCTGTCCACCAAGAGCCATGCATTCCCCAGGTAAGACGCATCCTGGTTGAGGACAAGGGCAAAGGGTAAGATCGAAGTTGAGGAAGTAGGAGACTTTATCTACATTGAATAGCAGTGAGGAAACCAGTCTTTCTGGAATAGAAAATCCTAGGATATTTGGTTGCAAAAGAAGGTTAGAGACAGGTTGTAGGAACAATGTAAGGTTTTGAGAAGGTGAGTAGCCAGATAAAAACCACATTGGGGAGCTTTTTCTTCACTCTTTCTTCAACACTGGGTTAGCCTCTAGGCTCCCACAATCTCCTGGGCCTTGTCATAACACTTTTCACACTTTCCTGTAATTCTCTCCTTCCTTGTACTTCTTCCCCTTGAACTAATTTTTGGTGGGAAGAGCTTGTATATATATATATATATGAAATTTTTTTTATTAGGATGAGACTAGACAGGGGAGGATGGGGTGGGCTACAACATTAAATCTTTGGAACAGTTATTTGGAAGTGAAGCCAGGAAGAGAAGATGACTTAGAAAGGTGTTGTCCTAGTATAGATATGAAAAAGTATGGCCCTCACCCCAAGCAATAGCAATGGTGACAGAGAAAAAGGGAGCATGTCAGATCCATTTTGAAGGAAGAGTGGACAGAACTTGGAAGACTTAATTAGCCCTGACCTGAGGAAACAAAACAAAATGGCCGCTGAACTAGAGTAGGTTCCTCATGAGGTAGTGTGGTAGGTCTTATAGACCCCAGTAGGATTAATCAGTCCCTGTTTCCACATTGTAGGCAATTTGTCAAGGACCTAGCAGCCCATGGGGACCCTGTACCTTCTGGGTTTTTTCACATCTAGATGTGAATGGGACTAGACCATTGCACAGAGGGGACTTTGCCCAGCTGTCTCGGGGCCAGCTGTGCTGAGTCCCCAGAGAGTTTGTGTTGACCAGTAAGACTAGACTCCAGAGTGATAAACTCATGTTTGGCTGTCATAAGCCTATGGTCTCGACTCAGCTCCCACCACCTGGAGGTGTCAAACAAAGAAGCCCCGAACAAAGAAAAGTGTCAGGCTAAGAAACAAGAGTCTCCTCTTAGCCATGCCTGTTTCGTTCCACCTCAGTCTTTCTGCAGCTCAGGAAAGGAGGGGTGAGAGAAAACCACGGAACTTTTCAAAATCCCATTTTCCAAAAGCTAAATCAGATTCATTCTGTGTCTCCTGCACAGACTGCATTAGTCTGGGTAATGTAAACACTGTGAGGCCACAGCTGTCTGCCAGCTGCAACGTTGAAGCCCATTTCGGGGGGCATGAAAAAACCTGTCTGTAACTATCACAGATGAGAAGTGTTAGCTAATGAATGGTCCCTGCTGAGTCCAGAGCCCAGCTGAGTTATTTCAGTCTTGGGCCTTAGTAGAGATTTTTATTGGGTAACAAATCTCAAATGCTCCAGCCACCTTCTAGACCCCAGATTGGAGACTGTCGCTCAATCCCCCCAAAACTAATTCACTCCAGGGACATTCTTGGTCGCAGCTCAAGAATCTTGGCATTTGGCGTGTTGGGTGATTGCTGGAGGAGAGTACACTGGGGGCTTAGTAACCACACAGCCTCCCTGGGCTCCCTGCAGGAGTGTGGACAGTGGCGTTTTCCAAGAGCAGAGCTGTCAGTAGCTTTCATCAGGGCTGGTCGGCTATGAGTGGCCTCACTGAGAAATGGTTGACTTTGAGTTGGACACCACTATTTCTGCTGGGCCTCAGCCTAATTCTCTGTTCTTGCTGGCACCCTTCCACTCCTACTATTTTTATTCCTCTTACCTGGGCTCAGGTCAGGAACAAGGCCAACAGAACCAACATCCCACCAGCTTAGATGAGATGAGGGCTTGGGGTCCAGCCATTTCGCTCCACATTTGACCAGAGCATGAGCACCTCATAGCCATGCCTTCTAGTCTGCCCCGGGGTAGAAGCATGCCCCTGATCGTCACCCCCTGTGCATGCACACTGTCTTGGAGCTGTCTGCAAGTTCGAGGCATGAAAAAGAGAAGAAAGTGCTAAATTCAAGCTAGTGAATTTTTTTGGTGTGGTAAAATACAAAGAACACAAAACTTACTATTTTAAAGCACACAGTTTAGTGCCATTTAGTACATGCATGATGTTGTACAATCATCTCTTCTGTCTTGTTCTGGAACATTTTCATCACCCCCCAAAGGAGACACCATACCCATTAAGCAGTCACTCCCCATTTCCCCCACTCTACCCCCAGCTCCTGGAAACCACTAACCTGCTCTGTTTTTATGGATTTACCTAGTCTGGAGAGTTGATTTAAGTGGACTCAAACAATATGTGGCCTTTTGTATCAAATCAGCATTTTTTTAAGTCTCCACTACATGCTAGTCATTATAAGAAGCTTGAGGTCTCAGCCCCGGATGCACCCCAGGTTGCCGCAGCTGCTATGTTTTCTGGAATACTTAGCTCACTCAAGACACATGCTGGCTGATGTATTTGCACCATCTAGTTTATCCTCACAACTCTCTGAAGCAGGTAATAATAATAGCCCATTTTTAGGGTAAGTGTCCAAGACTCAGCCGAGGTCGCACTACTTGTTACAATTGCAACTCAAGTCCTTCCATTATTTGTCATGTGTTTAGCCCTCCCTTGAGCCAGTCTGCTTACTTAGAGCCAGCATGCTGTGGTCATGGAATGTGCTGCCTGCCCCATCTTGCCTGCCCTGAAGTCCCCACTGTGACAGATGCCATAGACAAGAGAATAATCTCATGAGCTCCTCGTTAAAATACCCATGAGATGTTAGAGATAGGAGACTGGGATAAGTGACCTTAGTGTTCCCAGGCCCTTGAGCACACCCCAAGTTTTCTTTAGTTCCCAGAGTGCTAAACATAACCTCACCCCTCTCTCCCACTGGTGAGAGCAAATGAGCATGTTCGTAAGATTTCTAGTGAAATCCTTGAATCTGCTTGAATGAATTTTTTGTAAGTAAATCATATACAAACTTTGGTCTTTGATTATTGGAAACAAATAACTGATTGTCAGGCGCCAGTGTTTCCTGACATCAAAGATGAGAACTTCTAAACTAAGCATATCTTTTCTTCATGACCCACCTAGAGATTCCAGGGAGTTATAACCCAGCTTAGTTGGCTCCAGTGTGCTCTGAATTCCCCGATCTGTCAAGCTCCCCCTGGGGCCCAATGATCTGGTTGCATCAAACATAGGTCTGGGATGGCCTTGGTGAGGCAGCTTCAAAGGCTGCATATCTGATGCCTGGACCTTTGAACAGAGACTCTGCTGCATCTGATAGGGGCTCATATCCCAACCATGTGTGCAAGAGATAGCCCGGGCCTGAGCCAAGTTCTGCAGCCAAAGTTGGGGAAAATTAAAAGGAAAGTGGGAGTTGTTCCACTGTTTTATCGACTCCAGGATGTATGGTTAAAAGATTCACAACTGGGAGTGGCACTCAGGAAAGTTCAATGGAACTGAAAGAGACAAATATTGATACTCAACAGTCAGCTTCTATAATAATAATAATGATACTGCCTGAATTCAAATAAGCAGAACAGATGTTGCTCATGTGTTATAAGTTGAAAATCATTCCTTCATGTGGGATCAGTTAAAATCAAGCTTGAGACTTAGTGTATGTTTAATATAAAAACTCTCAATAAAAAGGCCAAATCCGAGCTAGGGCATGTTATAGTCATCTGTGCAAATAATCAGCCATTGCACATTTGCCTGGAAGGCATCAAGGGATGTAAACGTGTGAGGATGGCAGTCACTGGAAATGGAGGTGATGATGGAGAGAAATGTTTTTTGCATAAGATCTGACCGGAGCTCAGCATGTACGGTTCTTCTCAGCTTATGTGGGGCCTGGACATTTGGAGCTTGATGCTGAGGTGAGCTCCAAATAAAAGGAAATACCAAGTTTTCTGACATTTAATATGCATTAGAAGAATGTTCAAAAGACAGGCTCTTTGAAATATATGAAACTTTCCCACAGAATAGCTCGTTTCAGCTCGAACCCATTCAGTCCAGGCACGGAGGTGGGCGTGATGAGAAAACGTTAGCCATAGTCTTTCTGCCTTCAAGGCCTAGGGCATAGCAGATAAAGACCCAACATCAGAACAGGAAGACACACTAGGCACCAGTACCCCCACACTCGTGAGCCTCTCAGATGTGCCCAAGGACAGTCAGTGAATTCGTCTCCAGGCCAAACTGAGACATGCACCTTGCCTTTCATGGGAACTCACAAAATGAAAGAGACAGAAATCAACATGGGCCATAAAGCATGATGGCCCCTTCACCAAAATGGCAGAAAATTAGGATTCCATAAGAAGACACAGAACTGGTATGCCTTTTCATTTCACATCCCCGGCCAACCACCCTTTCTTTTTCTTTCAAAGAATATTCATGGAATAAAATAGTCACCTGATCCCCAAGAAGATCCCCATAAGGCAGACAGTCACACCAGGAGAGGCTGAAGGCCTTGAGAGGAAGGAAAGGTTAGAGCAAAAGAGTTGGGGAAAATAAAGGCATAGGAAGGATGTCATATGATCAAAGTTTCTGTAGAGAAATTCCCGAAGGCCATAGACATAAAGCGACTTAGACAGCCTGTAGACTTCAGCGTATGGAGAGAGGCAGTCTTTGCAGTGCATATTGGGGACACTTGGCAAATAGAAGTCAGCCCTGCAGTACATGGTGGGTAGTAGATGCTTAGTAAAAAAGAAGGAAATATGCAAACCTTCAAAAGATGCTACGAAGTTGTAGAGCATTTCTCAAAAACTGCAAATAAGTCATTTACTAGTGTAATCATAGTAACAACAATTTAATAACTCCTTTTTTAAATTTTTTGTTGAAAAGATATTATATTTAGAATGAACCAACTGGACTCAGTTGAGATGATCCCAATTTTGTTAGTAACATCCAAATCATCATGGTCAGGAGGTGGTTGAACAGACGTCTTCTTTTCTCCATCAGGTCTGATCAGGGTTGACCTTGGCCACTTCAATGCCATAGAGCATCTTCACAGCCTGTGTGATCTGTGCTTGGTGGTCCTGACATCCACAGAGAACACAGTGTGCTGCTGTCTCTCTTCTTCACGGCTGACTCGGTGATCAGGGGAACGTGATGATGGCACAGTGGTCAAGCTTGTTTCTCTAGGGGTGCTCTTCCCAGGATATTTGGGCTGCTTTCGGAGCCACAGCATTTTAGGCCTTCGGAAACTGGGTGATGTACAATCTTGTTTTTTTTGTGTGGCTGTGGGTGCCTTCAGCTCTGCTTTCTTGGCCTTCCAAGTCTTGACTTTGGCTTTGGCTTTGGCTTTGGGAGGGGCAGGGATTTCCTTCTTTGTTTTCAGCACCTTCTTCATGAAAAAGCTCATTTTTTTAAAAGGAAAGGTTCAGGATGCACCTGGGTGGAGTAGTTATTGGGTCGATCACCTCTGAAGGAACACAGACCACATACCCCTGGGTTTGAGTCCCAGGTCTGGGGGGTAGGAGACAACCATTGTGAAAAGCTAAAATTTTTTAAAAATCAAGTGTTTCTTCCTCCTCTCTCTCTCGCTCCCTGCTTGCCTACCTACTCATCTTCATTGCTGCCTGCACCTTTCCTTTAAGAAAAAAAGAAAGAAAGAAAGAAAGGTGCAGGCAGGAATGAAGGCAAGCAGAGACAGGCAGACAGGAAGAGAGAGGAGGAAGAAGCACTTTATTTTTATTTAGTGTTTATCTTGGTTGTTACCCCTCACCTTTCCCCAGCCTGGGACAGGAACCCAGATCCTTGAGATGTATGCGAACTGCACTGGCCAAGGGCAGCTGACCAAACTGCTACTCCACCAGGATGTGCCAATAATATCTCCTCTTGACAGAGCATTTACTATGAGCTCTTTACATGGTTTTCTAATTTCATCCTCCTGCGACTTAAGTACTACCTCCGTTTTAGAGATGAGAAAACTGAGGCTCAGAGAAGTGAAGTCATTTGCTCTAAGTCAAACAGCTAGTGAGTAGTAGAACTCAAGTCTGTCTCCCTTACTTCCAGAGCATGGAAGCATGGAAGCTCTCCACCACCCTGTCTGCAATTGCTATGACTTGGTTCTTTAGGACTCTCCCTCTAGTCAAGAGATCTGACAAAAGTCATGTTCTGGAATGTTCTTTCCAGTTAATGGGGAAAAGGACCTGGAAAGAGAAGACCCAGGACCAGTGAACCAGTTAGTAGGCTGAACCAATGAAAGGGAATGAAAAACAAGAATTTTATGAAATAACTGGAAGGAGGAACTGACAGACTCTAAAGACATATGGGCTCCTACTCTTCCAGACTTTGTGGTTTTCTTTTATTTTTCATGGAGAACATCATGGAGTTCTTTCTGTGACAGTACATAGAGATCTGTCTTACCCTTTTGCTGACTACTTAGGGTATCATTCTGTGGGAGCACCACTGTTGCAAACACAATGTTGGGGAGCACTCTGGATGTACCTATATTCTTGCATCTTGTTATATATGTGTATATATGTGTGTGTGTGTGTAGGACCATTTCAAAGTGGATGAATCTTTGGCTGAAGGAAACATGATTTCAGAAATAAATGGGTTGGCCTGGCAAAGTGAACCAGAGGCATACAGCCTAATAGCAGCCTGACTATTTGTAGCCTTGAGAAGGTTGGCTATTATCTTTCATCAGGGAATCTAAGTAACTTCTTAAAAATTGTTCTCAAAGGAAGAGAAGTTGCTTTGGATCTTATTAAGTATAATGGTCTAGTCCCCCAAGTCATAGTTCGATGTAATGCTAGTAGAGTCAGAACTGTTTGACCAGTCGTCAACACTAGCTGCCTCTGGTGAAAAAGTTGCCATATCCTGGTGCCCAGACCCTGGGCATAAACCAAGTAGGAAGAAGAAAGTGGGCAGGCAAAGGAGATAGTAGGAGACTAACTTTCTCTCCCAGATAAATGAATTGCAACAGTCAGTGGAAAAGCTTTTAGGGAGAGACCTATGCATAGAGACAACAAGCCTTTAAATTGTTTACAGAATGGAATATTTTATTCATTCATGTATTTATATATGTTATCTTCATAAAACATATATTTCCTGAACACCTACTATGTGTCAGGCACTATGATAGGCATTGGGAATATGGTGTGAATAAAGCACACATGAACCCTGTCTCCTGGAGCTTCTTCTATCCTAGAAGGGATGAGTAATTAACAAACACACACAATAAATATATAATTATTAATGTTAAAGAGTGTTTTGAGCAGAGAAATAAAATAGGTTCTGCAAAAGAGAAAAGGAGGATTCAATATGGCCTCACCAAGGTAGCTTGGCACTTAGAATGAGTCCTGAATGAACAGAGGGTATCTGGTCACTTAAAAAGCCTTTAAGTCTGAGGGGAATGTGCAGGAAAGAACTCTGGGGACTTGGGCTCGTAAAGTTGCTGGTCAGGCAAGAAACTCCCTGGAAGGTACTCGACCTTCTGCTACCCACTGGGCAAACCAAAGTGCTGTAGGCCTTGTGATTGGAGTGAGGAGGGGCCAGAGATCCAAGTAGGGTACAGAGACCAGCCCAAGGAGGATCCAAGGTGACAGCCTATTTGTAGGTTCAGCCAGTTTGATATGGTTATCTTCCAAAGTATTCCCAGATCCTCCAGTCTCAGAGTCATTTCCCAGGTTTCCATTTCTGCTCATTACTTTCCATCAGTGGGGAAGGTCTGCTTGCCAAAGAACTGTGCCTCGTCCTGGTTAGGGTTAATGATTGAGGAAGCTCTGGCCTTCTGGAAAAGTGCAAGCAGCAATGGAGAGTGAGAGCAAGAACGGGAGCCAAGGAAGCATCCCCTGCCAACAACTTCCGTTCCTTCCCTTTCCTTCAGCATGGCTGCCCAAGGAGCCCCCGGGACAGTGTATGGTGATCTGTTTGTTTCGCAATTGACAAAGAAGGAGGGAGCCCTTTCTGACATTTTTGCCCAGAGGCCCCAGATTTCTCAGTCTGAAACTGCCAAATACGCAACTTTGGGTGGATATTTGGCTGAATCACTTTGAAGAGCCTGTCAGTGCCTAAAATGGAAATTGTTAGAAAGCAGAGGAGGGTGGTTGCCAGCAACCATGAAATGGTAATGACCAAATCATTTATTTTTGCAATGAAATGTCATCCCCTAACACTATAAAGGCGGGGTTTTTGTTTTGTTTTTTTTTCTTCCTCGCTTAAAAATACTGACTACCTATAAAAAACCTTCACAAGTAATTCTGTGTGCCCTGCACAGGTACAGACATACCGCTATCCCTCTCCTGCCCTCTGTCTTCCCTCCTAAACCAAGTTTCCTCCATTTCTTGGATCCCTGCTACAACCTGGGATGAATTAAGAGGTTGGCTGATTGTGAAAGGTAATCAGGTTTTAGCCACCCTATAAAATGAAGGGGAGTTCATTTGGTTCTTTATAAGATGGTGTGTGGCCGACGTTACCACATGGGATAGTCTGTAGGCAGTAATTGACTATGCCCCAAACCATGATGTGGGTCTTTTAACGATCTGTTTCAGTCCAGCTATAGTTACACCTAGGAGACATGACACTTAATAAGATTTTACTATATGTATCTGCTCAGTAGCAGGCAAATCAGCAAGCTCTCCAATTCTGGACCTTTTAAATGCTGGTACTTTTTTTTCCCATTTAAGAGGAAGAGACTGGAAATTGTGGATTGACACTAGGGACTGGAAGAGATCTACTATTTCTTTGAAAACAGCCATTTGAAAACAGGCTGTTCCCTAGGGCCAATTCCTTGGTGGTTTTAACCACATACAAAGCCTCAGGTCCTTCTTTTCACTTTTCCATATTGACTTCTGTGTTAAGATCCATGAAAACTTACACTACCATAAAGTTTATTTTCAAGCAATACTTTACAAGCCCTTTGGCTTGAAAATATTTCAATAATGTCTGCACAGTCAAGGCGGAAATGTAAGATGGTTCCATTCAGCTCTTCATTGTAGTAAGTGCTGAGAGATACTTTGGATCACAGTCTGGTCTATGGTGTTCCCCCAGATTGTTTTTGATTGCTAGTGTGGGATCCATTTTGTAAGCTGGTCTGTCATTACAGGTTGCAGGAACATTGCCATTTAGCCATGGACCTTGGCCCTCTGAATGTGGCAGTTTCTTGGTATCTCACTGCCTTTGAAGCCCAAGCTGATGGAATTCCTGTTTTACAAAGTGTTGGGGCAATCCACTGCAAAGAGTGGTTTCTGATATGGGTGAATCCTGCCTTCTGCTTCCCTGATTTGAAAGGGAATTAGAAATTAGGCCAACTCTGTCATTTCTGTCGGTTCCCCAGCCTTCTAAGAACCTGCTGATACGCTGTCCACGATACTGCTCTCAGCCTCTTTCCTCGCTGTTACATGAAAGACTGAGTAGATAAACTGTAAGTTCCCCCCTAAACGCTGCCGTTGGACAGATCGAGTGGACCAACACCGTGGAATAGGGCTATTTTCCAGCTTCTTTTTAACTGACATGGGACTGTCCTCTCTCATGTCTCTGTGGCCTAGGCCAACTTTCGTGAGGTCTCTCATATGAAATAAATGATCTTTGACAGAGCTAACTGTCCAATGGAGAGAGCTAGTCTGTCCCAGTCTAAGTCTCCTCAGGTTCAGGTCAGTGACAACACCCAAAAGGATGGGAAGCTATCTGATAAGAGGACATTGTCATTTAAACCTAAACAATTGTCTCCCCTGCTTGCAGAGGAGTTAATAGAACTCAGACTTGAAGACTCTTGGAGTTGACAAAGGATCTTTAGAAAAGAATGTTCCCTGAGTTTCTCTATGTTTGCAGAGGCCCTAACAAGAGAAAACAGATTGTGGTTAGACCCAGGGAAGACATTTTTACCACAGATGTATAAAATGCTGGGCCAGATTCCCAAAACAGGTTATGAAGTATCTTTCTCTGGTAAATTGGAGAAAGAATGACTGACCATCTGTTCTAGATTGTCTCACAGACCCATCAGAGCAAGAAGAGCCCTTCGAGGTCATCTTATACAAACCTCAGTTTAATGGATGAGAATGCTAAGCCCCAGAGAGAGGGGACAATTGCCCCCAAGCAATATAGCTAATTATTGACAGAACTAGGATTTAAATCCTAGGCAAACAGATCCTATCACTATACCATAGTGGTCTCTTAAAGCCCTGGAACTGTTGTCCTTTCTAGTTCTGGAATGTGCCATGTAGTATGTAGTACCAACATACTAAAAAGTAATTGAGGCCCACCCAGAAGGACTCCAAGGTAGCAAGCAGTGCCCAACTTGTAGTTCCTCTAATTTATCCATCCAATATCAGAGCTCCGACTGTCCAAGTGTTTCAGCCAAGCCTGCTCACTCAACTAACTGGTCTTAGCTAACCATTTGAAAGTGGCTGTGGTTAAAGCAGAGCTTGCTGACTCAGCCCATGTAGTAAGGATGACTAAATACAAGAATTTCCTGTGGAGAGGGGGGATGGAAAATATCTTTCAAATTCATTTGTTTCAGGGAACCATTCTGATCAGTCAGGAGATGGCCCACGGTTGGCCCGTGAGGAAAAGCAACAGGCTGTCCCTGCTCAGCACCAAGACAGGATTTGCAGATGTTTCCTTTCTATTTTGCTAAACAGCACCATGGCTGTCTCGGCACCATTTTGGTCTGGCCAGCATTTGCGCAGAGCTTCATCTGCCAACTGGTACAGCCCAAAGCCAAGGAAGGAAGCTGATGTCTCCCCTAATCGGAGGGCCCTTTCACATTCTCCTGCTCACAGGTCTTTCCCCAGGGGTGAATGGGACTGCTCTGCTTTCTCTCAAGACAGCTTCAATTCTGAGCCCACCTTGAACTCGAAAGAGAGGCTCATTTATGCTTACTGATCAGAAAACAATGTGGGCTGGCTTCCAACTCCAGGATGCGCTCTGGGGAGTTTGCAATCTGGAGTCAAGTCGTCGTTTTCAGGTCTGAACACCGTACAGACATTGGACAACCCTAGGAAATGAACAATGACCTTCAGTTGGATTGTTCACCAGCTTAAGGCATTAAACTAAAATCTGGATAAATATTTCAAGGCTTTTGGCTGGGAAGGAGCCTGCCTTGCTCAATTAGAAAGTTAGAGACACCTGGTGCATTTGGGGGGCGACACATTTTTACAACTTGCAAATTAGAAAAAGGGGGGCGGGGAAAAAGGGAACGTGATTGCACTCAGCTATCTCCAGAAAGTTATATACAAGTCAAACAGTTCAGACATAGAGGAGTCAAGACAGAGGCTTGCCTCAGCCTCTCCCTGTCCCGACCCCACCCCCACCCGCACCCGCATGCACAAGGAGAAAACAGGACCAACCGCCTTTAAGGTCTCAAAGAGGTCAGGAATTTATTTTTCCAAAGTGAGTAACTATTTCTTATTACAATGTGGGGGGAATTTTCTGGGACAGGCAATGTAGAATGATGGAAAATGATTGATCTTGGGGAAGGGAGAGAAAGAGAATGTCTCGGTTCATTGTCATCTCGCAGTATGCCTTGGATATCTTGTTTTCGTTTTAAGCCTGTTTTCAGTTCTGGAAGCCCTTACTTAAGCTACATATAGCTACATACCTGATAATAATATGACCTCAAGAAATGTTTTCTGAATGAGAGAGTATATGAATACATGGCAGAATAATAAGGATTTTTATAACTCATGGAGTTGTTTTGAAAGTTAAATGAAATAATGTGTTTTACTTCTATTTGTCTAACACTTTGCAGTTAAAGTATTTATATGTTTGCTATCTTTGTTGAATTTTACAAGACGCCAGTGAGATAAGCAGGCTCAGGATTGTTCTCTGTCAGATAGAGGGAATGAAAGTTTGGAGAGCTGAGGAGGCAATAGCAAAGGATCTAGGGCTCCAAATCGTTGTTCCTTCAGACACACCGCGCAATTTCTTATTTTCACGTGAAAACGTTTTTGAAGTGTTGCATCAGATTTATGCCTTACAACTAAGTACCCTTTGTATGAGGGCTCAAACATTGGAGGTGGGCTCAGAAGAAATCGCAGGCTATGAGTAACAATAAAGTGTTAAAGATTGCAGTCAGACCTTGTCTACTCAAAATACAAGAGGCCAGAGGGAAATGGCCTTGGAATGAGTTGGATTGGGATTATCTAGTGTTTTTGTGAAAGAACAATGGGGCCTCTCATTGGCAGAGAACTAACTGTTGCTATTTGGAATAACTTGGACCAGTGTAAGGAGGGTGACTACAGACTCAGGTGCCTCAGCCAATATACACTTGATCCCTCCCCGTCAGTACCTCGCCTTCATCAGCTGCTTAGCAGGAGTGGATTTGGGATGTGATTCTTCTCTAGGTTGAAATAGATCTTAGAGCCTTTGACTCCTGGTGCTGAATTGGGTTGTTTAGGTTGCAGAGTGTAATCTCTATCAGGCAAAGCCCTCCTGTCAGCTGAATAGTGGCCCACCCTCTTCCAAACAAGCAGTACAGCTATCTACCACTCTGTGTAATTTCTTGCTCTGTATTCTGGCTTGATTATGGTCATCTGTGACATTGTCATTTCTGATTGTGTGGGGTTCTGGGGGAATACAAAGATGTGGATTGCAAATGCACCTCACGCAGGCAATTAGGCATGCTCCTAAAAAGTTATAGGAAAAAAAGTTTTCAGGAAGAAAATCCTGGGGGTGGGGTTGCCCTAGGTTGGCTTGTTATTTAAAGGAATCATTGTTCCCTAATTTATGACTTTTTAAAACATAGAATTAGATTTGCTTAAAGCAGGAGTTTTTTTTACCAGGGGTCTGTAGTTCTTGGATGAGACACAGGAAGCTCTGGGAATTTTTCTGAAACTGTGTGCAAAATTGTGTGTTTGCATTTGTACATTTTTTCTGAGAAGAGAATCTATAGCTTTCCTCCAATTCTCAAAGGGGCCTACCAGCTATTGAATTAGAGGGAGGTGGAACTGTACTTGTATTCGTGAATTTCACAATGTGCACCTTCCATTGCAATTTTCTTCAGAAAGTGGCTGTGTCTTTGTCAATTGCTGTGGTCTGGTTCTCTTCTCTCCTGCTACCTCTGAAGGCTGGGTATCTGTGGGACATGCTGCTATGCTTTGATCTTCTTCCTGCTCAGTTTGCAGGGTAATGGCCACACTAACAGGATCTGAGTGGTCATTGTGTAGAATGGAATAAGGTATTAGATAAAATTTCCAAGTCCTGACCTCAGTACTCCAGCCCAGTGTGTACCCTATAAGGCAGACATGTTTCTTGCACAGCTTGAGTGTTGGAAACAGACAATTCCATGATTCTGGGAAACTCACTTACTTTCTCGGAGCCTTGATAGGGCTAGATAGTGCTAATAACAGAGTCGTGAGGATCTTCAGTGTTTGGCACATAGTAAGTGCTCAATAAT
>RJWH01009417.1:0-22858 GCA_004363575.1 Solenodon paradoxus | reverse complement strand
CTAATTTCACAGATGGGGACAGGGAGGCCCAGAGAGGAAAAGTCAGGGGGAACAGAAAGCCCATTCCTTGTCCTGTGCTTCAGGACTCTTTCTACAGCATCACCCCACTTACATCCACCCCCAAGAAACTCTCCCTGCCTCTATGAGACTCAGGCTGCTTTCCCATTTGGGGGTGCCATTGGACCTGTTGGGAAGTAGAGGATGTTTACTTTCTTAGTGAAATGCCCAAGATAAGAGAAAGGGTGAGTATGAGTGTGATCGGGACTGCTGGGAGTGGGGACAAACTTTGCTTTTCATCTTTGCAGAGGACCAGAAGAATGGAGTGAGAAGCCTCAGGCAATGGGCTGTAGGTTGTAAATGACTGTTCTTCCCAGAGCTACATGGTAAGAGGCCAGCGTGCCCTCCAGGAACCGAAGCCCAGGCACATTTGTCAAGTGGAAGAGCACCCTGGGAACAGTCCAGGAGCGTATTTTCAGATCCAAATGAGTCGTACCGGTGTGGAGGGCGCTGTGGTTTGTCAGGAGGCACTGATAATCACGGCCCTCATTATCAAGTACCTGCTGGGCCCCAGCGACTGTTCTAGCAGCTTTGCACATGTTTACTCCTCCACTTCTCACTTCAGCTCTGTGAGGCAGGTGCTGTTGCCACCATGGCAATATCACAGAGGAGGGGACAGAGCTAAGAAAGGTTAAGGAGTTTGTCCAAGGTCGAGGGCTTGTAAGTAGTAGAGCCAGGAGGGATTTCTCCCCAGCAGGCTGTCTGCAGAACCCACGTTTTAAAACCACAGTGCCCTGCCACCGCTAGAGAGTATTAGTTTTGGAAAACGCTGCTCTGATTGACTGCAAAATCCATGGAGATGATCATAAAATCAGAATATAAGAGCTGGAAAAAGTCCCACCATTTAGTCCAGTCCCTTCCTTTTAACTGAGGGAGGACAAAGCCAGGTAGGATCAAAACAGGTCAAGGTCAACACTAGCCTCAGCCACACTAGCCTCGGTGGAATTGACCTTTCTGGCAGCAGTGTGGAAAATGGAAGCCTCCTTTTCTTGGGGTCAAATCCAGCCAGGTGGCCTCCCTCTCCTTGGCACCTCTGAGCCCAGTCTTACCCCACCAATCCCCGATTTGAGCGGGCAGGACCCAGCCTTCACTGAGTCCCACACTCAGATGGCCCCAGAGTCAGACTGCCCCCGAAGCTAGAGAATGAAATTGACCCTCCCAGTCACAGCCTCCCCATCCATGCCCATATGTTGATTCAACTTTAACAAGAAAAAGAAGAAAGTGACAATTATAATTGAAGTGATTTTTGAGATCAAATAACTTCCTCCAAGCATCACAAAATATTCATATCCCTACCTCAATACTTGTCCATTGAGGAGCTTTCTAACTCAATTAACAGGAATTCAGGCCCTGTCCTTGCCCGCTTCCCCTCCCATACATGGATGGCCTCCTGGATAGCCTGTATTAAGCCCCATTGCCTGACAGATCTTTCATCTAACTGAACATATATTGAAAAGAGTAAAGCCAATTTTGCTTAGGAAACCAGGGGCCAAACTCAGCTGGAAATGAGCTCTTTGGGTAATCTCATCCCTTGTGACGAATGAGGCCAGGAAGGATTGAGTGGATATCTCTAGAAGGTCCCAGAGGTACTGGAGTCGAGGCAGGAGAGAAGGAGAGACTCCTCGGTGGGGAGCCCTGCCCCCAGTCCTTCTGATCCTCCCTCTTTCAACCCAGAAAGCAACTCCAGTACAGACTGTGTGTGAATCAAAGCCGATCTGGAGGTAATTCCCTGCCCATCCCACTACAGCCTCAGGAACACCTAAATATAGATTAAGGGCTCACAAACCCAGAAAGGATGTGGTCTTCCTTGAACTTCCAGCCCTCCTTTCTTCATTGCCCCAACAAACTATCAAGTGCTTGACTAATCATAGAAAGGATCAGAACAAAAGCCCATTTTACAGCAGCATCGATAGTGATAATAATTATGGGCATGATGATGTGCCAGGTGTGATGTGCATTGCACGATAAACCATATCCTTAATGAGAGTGTGGTCGATACCAATAATATTCCCATTTTTTTTGATGAGCAAAGAAGACTAGAAAGAGCTTGAAAACCTGCTGTCTATTGCAGAGTATTCCTGAGATTGACTGCCATTCTTCCTCTGATGCTTTTCCACAGGGGGTGGAGTGTGTCCTGCTCACAGTCCAAACACAGCTCCCCCACCCCCACCCCCCACCCAGGACATCCCCCAGAGCTCAGGCAGCCACACATGCACTTGCCCAGCTCTCAGAGGGACACCTTGCTGAGGATGAGGTATGGAAAGAGAAGACCAACAGGGAAGAGGGGAAAGGCTACGCTCTGAGAAAACTATCTAAGCAGAATGATTTCAGTTATTTCCGACCCATATCCTGGTTACCAGCAAAGTTAGCCAGGTCCACAGTTTGGAGGGTCTTGAAGCAGCCGCTTTAAAGAATGACTCAGTACGTTCTGCATTTGCTGCCTACATGGAGACCTGACAGGAATTAGAAGTTGCTTTTTTCTGACTCATTCCCCAACTTTCCGTAGGCCTAGGCTATGACATCTGAGATCATTCATAACCTCTGACCTTATTGATGATCTTGGGCACCCCTCTGGCCACCTCTGGTCCTCAATTTCCATATCTGAAAAATGACAAGAAACAACAATCAAGCTTTGCTTACCTCTCTCAAAGAATGATTCTGAAGTTCGGATGAGAAAATCCAGAAGACATTGCTTTCAAATAACCGGATGCTGTTGACTGGGAAAGGCTCACAGACAAGAAGTGCTTCTGAAAATTGAGATGAGACAAATTCACGTTCACTGTCTCATCCATGACTCTGACTCTGTCGGCCCTGTCACATTAGAAGAACCAGGGTGGGATTTCTTGGGCTGCCTGGGGAGCCACTGAGTGCTGTCACTTTAAAAGCAAAGTGAAGTGTTCATTAGCTAGGCTATTTTTTCAGGTGTGTTCTAATTGTACTAATTAACTTGAAGGTAGATTTTAGCACTCCAGCCTCCATTGCTGCCTTCAAATGCCAAAACAAATCTTGCCATAATTACCAGCAATCCTTTTCATTACCGGCTGCCTAATTATCCTATTAATAGCACATCCTAAGAGACAGTATTTGCTTGGCAGGCAAATATTTGTTTTTAAATGAGCAAACACAAAGACAAACTGCTCTGTTTGCAGAAGGATTCCAAAATGCAAAATGGTTTATATTCATGGAAAAAATAAGAATCCAAGTAAAACCAAATGCTTAATCCATTTGCAGCATTTGAGCATTAAAACTATGTTATGTTTTGTTTTTTTCCTGCTCCGGCTCCAGTCCTTCCTTGCTGAAGGAGCTGGGTGGTAAAAGGGTTCTTGAAGACATTTCTGTGATCTGGAGTTGGATGTCATATTGGGTTGGGGATCAACTCAGTCAACAGCAGATATGGAATAAAGTGATGTTAGCACTGGAGGAAAGTTGCAGAGCCCTGACACAAGGATTCCCTTACCTGGCATGTCATCAGAGTCACCTGGGGAGGGAGTGATCAAAACACAGCTTCTCAAGCCTATTGATTTCCTTCCTACTTCCTCCTTCCTCCTTCCCTCTCTTCCACCTGCTGTCTCCTCCCTCCTCTCTCTCTCTGTCTCTGTCTCTCTGTCTCTCTGTCTCTCTGTCTCTCCTCTCTCCCTCCCACCCTCCCCTGGAGATTTTCATGTGTGTGCAGGTTTGGAACTCACTGATCTAATTCAACCCTCTTTTAACAGAAGAGAAGGTAAGTGACTGAGATCATCATACATTGAATCTGTAGCATGACCAAGCTCAGAACCAGGTCAGCCTTGAAAGTTAAAACACCCTTAATTCAACCCCACATTTAACAAATTGTCCTTGGTTTCAACTAAAGAAGGATCACCATAATAATAACACTGAAATGAAGACTTAGCGAAGTGCATTGTTAAAGTGAAAATGAAAGCTTCCATCTCTATAGCCGATCCCAGTTCCTTCCCCTCCTGTGCTTTTCTGGTGGATTAGTATACTTGAACACACAGAATTGCTCTTCCCTGCCTTTTAAAGCAAGAATGAGAGTCCACAATATATATTAGATTGAATCCTATGACATGTGACTGCTTCATCAGGTACAGAATGGCAACTTCATATGGTTCAACCTAAGACACCGATCTACATTTATTGCTGCATTTTCTCAAACATCACAGAGACTTGCATACGAGGGCAGTTCCCATGGGTAACCCGTTGCTACCGATGGAGCCATCCAGGAACTCCTCCCTTTCA
Organism: Solenodon paradoxus; assembly: GCA_004363575.1. Classification (NCBI taxonomy): domain Eukaryota; kingdom Metazoa; phylum Chordata; class Mammalia; order Eulipotyphla; family Solenodontidae; genus Solenodon; species Solenodon paradoxus. The sequence continues at coordinate 18,565 of RJWH01009417.1, read as the reverse complement.
CATTCACAACACCTTCACTGTGGCCGTAGTCCTCCCCGTCTCTCAGTCCCACCCTGCTACAATTTACCATCTGACTGAGATTTTCAGAGGTTGGCACTTGTCCACTCTTTTCCCAGCCTCTAATATTCAAGAACACATCTCTGACCTCCAGCTCATAAATTCATACTTGCTCCCCACAACCTTCAGAACAGCTCTCCCAGGGAGTGCGAACTCGCCACCAGATGACCCCCTCTGGTACTCCAGCTCTGTCTCCAACTATCTTCGTTGCTGCTCTCTGCCTGAAAGCTGGCCCGTCCAACATGGATGGGTGGGCACATGATAAGAGCTCCATGAAGTCCCCTGTAAAAAGCAGGTGCATCTCCTACTTCTGTTTGCCTCTCAAAAAAGATTTGTGAATGTCTTTAGGTGGCCCATGAAGGCCCAGTTTTTTCACGTGTCAAACACGTCAGCTTTGTAGAATAACTGTAGGATTAGATAACACCTCTGTTCTTACTCCCAGGCAGCCATCACACGGTAAGCAAATGGCAATTATTACGATTCTTGGAGCTCATTTTTTTTTGTTGGAGGGGCCTGGGTTTTCCATTTATCTTTTAAATTATAAAAGACACACAGATTACGGACAGTTTGCTAGGTGAAGATAAGACAAAATAATCAATAAGTCCTCACATTATTATTTTTGCTTATTCTTTTCTAGTCTTTTTACAAAAAATAAATTTATTGTAGTAAAATACATATAGCATCAAATTTACCATCTTAACTATTTTAAGCACAGAGTTAGGTGGTGTTAAATATGCTCATGATGTGCAGTCTTGACCACCACCCACCACCACCACCTTTTCATCATATAAAACTGAAACTTTGTATCCATTCGATAATAACTCCCCATCATCCACCACCCAGCGCCATCCCTGGCACCCTCCCTGCTCCTTTCTGCCTCGGTGAGGTGACTCTAACTACTCTGAGTGCCTCATGTAAGTGGAATCAACAGTATTTATCTTTTGGCGACTGAGTTATTTCACCTGCCATTATGCCCTCAAGGATCTTCCATGTCATATCTGAGAGCTGATTTGAATCGTGTTATAACTTGTGATTTGGCTGTTGGTTTGAAAGAGATGGCTGTTATCAAGTTAAAAAGCATTTTTCCCATTCTTAATCTTCTCAGAGACTTTGTTTTTCTGTTTGTATCGAGAAATAATTGACATACATCACTGTACAAGCTTAAGGTACAGAGCACAATGGTTTGATTGACATATATTCTGAAATGACTAACATAGTAGTTTCAGTCAACATCCACATCCTCAAACAGATACACTAAAAAGAAAATTTCATTTTGACTTTTCTCCGCTCAGTTTTCTTCTTCAAGTCACCCACAAGTCAAAGGTGTCTTTTCCAAGGTAAAATCTACATACGGGGGCATATATTGATGGGCATAACCTCATACTACTTAAAAAAGAATGTATTAAAGCAAAAACATTTACGTATTTGCTTTTTAACCTGCACAGAGTAAAGCCCACTCTTCATGTGCAGTTCTGTGCATTCTGACAAGCGTTTAGTCACCACCGCCAGAATCAAGATAGAAAGCATTCCCATCACCCCCAAATTCCCCCACGCTGCCTTCCGTCGCCCGTCCGTCTCACTGCCATCCCTAGCAACACTTGATCTGTTTCTGTCTCAGGCCTGCTTTTTTTACTCATTTTTTACTTTTAAAATGATTAGACACCAACATTGCCTGATCTTCTGGTGTCCAATTCTATGAATTTTAGGACATATACAGATTCTTGAAAACACCACCACAATCAGTTCCATCATCCAAAACACTTCTTGCAGGCATCCGCCTCTCCCCCACCCATCGCCCCTGGCAACCACCCCACCCCTTCTCCTTCGCCATAGTCCATCTCTTGGAGGATGCCACGTGCATGGAATCGTTCAGGATGACATTTTTGGTCTTCTCTCTCTTCATATAATGCCTTTGAGACTCACCCACGTTGTTGCAGGTATCAATAACCTGATCTTTTTTGCTGTTGAGTAGCAGTCTATTGTTTGGATGTACCAGGTTTGTTTATCTGTCCATTTTGGCGCAGTGTGTAGGGGTCCAAGGGCATTTCTCCAGGGATTCTAGTTATATCGATTTTTCTTGGATCTGTCCTTCCCTACTTAGTGCTGCCAGGGCTCAGCCCTCTCTGCTCGCCTTCCCATTAACCCTCCTACTCCACAGTGCAAGGAGCCTCCATCTGTCTTGGGGGTCCACTTCTGAACGGAGGAAGGGATGTGGGTGAGGCGAGGAGGCGCTGCTTGCTCTCTGTTCAGTGCAGCCCATAGCCCTGAGACAGACTCTGAATCAGAATCTTTCCATTCTCTGAACTCTTTAGAGTCTGTGGTGAGGTGGGAACAGCCTTTATGATTGTTTCTCTGTCCAGCACTGAGCCAGGACTAACTCTCCACACTTGGGCATGTGATCACGCCTTTTCTTTGTGTCCAGGGGCCACTTCTCTATTAGTCGGGACATTTTAATTGTGAGTTGAGAAGGACCTACTGGGCCTTGCTACCTGCCATCAAGTTCACCTGCATCTCCTTCTTCTGCATTTCCAAGTCCTTTCTCTCTGCCTCCACTGGTGCTTTCCTCATGGCCTGTGGACCTATCAGATCTCTCCTGCCCCCTAAAACAGACAACAGCTAAAAGCATCATCATTTTACCTGGAGAACTGAGCTGCTCCCATTCTGCCATTCAATTATAAAAAAAAATTCTTTACAGTCAGTTTAGTTAAAAGAATATTCTATACTCCACATATGCTCAGAAATTAATTTTTAAGTTTAAAATGCCATTATTTTTATAATGATCAAAATATGAATGATATGTTGAATACATTTTTTTCACACTTCATCTAAGGATATTTTCTTTTTCTAACATGCTGTTGTACTGTACACAGTTTTGAGTATTGTTTTTTTTGCTTTTTTTTTGGTCGACATATCATGAACAAGCTCTTCAAACCATATTTTTAATGGCCTCATAGTATTTCCTCATATGGGTGAAGAGCATGTTCTACTCAACCATTACCTGAATGTGGGACATCTGGATTGTTTCTAATTTTTCACTGTCAAAAGTCACCAGGTCAGTTTCTTTTGTCCTTTTTAAGATTATGTTAGAACGCTTTTCTAGAAGGAGAATTATTCCTTAGACAAATATGAATGCTTGTAAGATTCGTTATTCTGACAGAGTTTGGTCTCCTCTGCATGTTGCCCGGGACACACCTGCCCAGCGGCGAGAGGCTCGAAGCACTCTTCTCTCGAGTGACTGCGGTGGGCCCTGCTCCCACCACCAATCGGTCCTGCCAAAGTGGAAAGTGGGCGTAGCGCTGTGGCTTCACCGGCGGCTTTCTCCTGCATTCTCTAAGCGCTGATGGTAACCCGCCATATGGACAGGCCATATTTTATTTAACTATTTCCTCTTTTCTCATCATTAAATCATTTCCCATTTTCCACTCTCATAACTAATGATGCTTAGAATATCTCTGCCATAAATTCTTCACTTCATTGCTATGTTTTCTTCCCCCCATAGAGCCATAGGCTCGCCCCCTCCATTTCATCAGGTCTCTGCTGCCTGTCACTTCCCTGAGCGCCCCCTAATAGATAACCCTGCACTCTGACCCCTCTTCCTGCTTTAATTCTGGTCGGGGTTGTCGTCACCTGACCCCTCATTTATTCATTTAATTTAATTTAATACCGTTATAGAGCAGCTCCAGAAAGGCATGGGCTTTTGTCTGTTAATATAAGGGTAACACGTGTTCATTAAATAAACAGAAAAATCAGCTAGAAAGATGCCAAAGCACAACGGTTTTTGTTTTGTTATTTCCTCTAGTATTTTCTTTCTTTTTTTAAAGGAAAGGTGCAGGCAGGAATAAAGGTGAGCAGAGGCAACAGGCAGGGAGAGAGAGGAAATATTTTATTTATTTTATTTGTTGTTCATCTCAGTTGTTCTCCTTGGGCCCAGGCATGAATCCTGAACCTTGGGATGTATGTGGACTGCGCCCAACTGCCAATCTACCAGGGCACACCTCCTTTAGTCTTTTGTTGTTCTGATTTTAACATAAAGTCGAAGTGCATATGCATACACATGTATGTACATATAGTACTATAGTTGCTTTCTTCAATTCACACCGATGGTACCATACACGTAACATTACACCGCAGTCCTTGGAGTGTGTGTGTGCGTGTGTGTGTGTGTGTGTGTGCGTGTGTGCACACATGCCCACTTTGACTGCTGTAACCCATTGTAATCAGGTTTCTGCTCCCACCACACCAGGAGCCTGCCCTGACCTCCCAGTCTCTAAATCCTTCACCCCTTCTGAGCTCTCTTGTGCTTGACCCCTCGCCCCCTTGAAAGACATCTGCGAGTCCTCAATCCAGGGGTCCTATGACACCACCCCCACTTTTGTTCCTGTCTTTCATTCCAGCAACGATATTTAGGTTTGGAAGGTCATATTTTCACATAATATGAAGACAAAGTCTCATGATTTATCTCTTATTTTCAGAATGATGCAGCTTATGAGGAATTTCACAGAGCTCAGAATTTAAGGACAGCAGGCAAAGTGCTTCTGGAGTCTCCCAAAGGGCGCCGGAGCCGCTCCGCTCTCAGAGCATCAGTCATGACAGACTGCTGCCCCTGTGTCGCCCCTTTATGTTCTTGACTGATTTAAAAAATTGTGGTAGAGTACACATAAGATTTCTCATTTTAATTGTTTTCAGATGTACAATTGTGTGGTATTAGGTGCATTCACATTGTGCAATCATCACGCCCATCATCTCCAGAACTTTGTCATCTTCCCAACGGAAACTCTGTCGCCATTCAACACTAACTCCCCTGTCCCCGTCCCAGCACGTATTCTACTTTCTGTTTCCATGTCAGATTATTTCCAGGTATCTCATATAAGTGGAATCCTGCATGTCACCGTGTGTCTGAATTATTTTGCTTGGCCTGATCTCTTCAAGGCTTGTCCATTTTTTGACTGTTAGCGCGCACCTGCTTTGCACCAAGGCCACCTCCGGCCTGGGTTGCTGAAGGAATGGAACACAGGACAGGCAGATCTGTTCAGAGAGCCATCTTTAAGCCCCTGATGAAGACTGGTTTCATCTATACTTTCCAAGTTCTTGATCAACAGAGAGGGAGAGGAATAAAGTGAAGGTTAAATTCTGATAGAGTAGAGAAAGAAAAGCCCAGAGCGTTGGTGGGGGGAGAGGACGGTGTGGGTGTGAGGGGGCAGTAATCAATCGGTTACCAAGATATCCCAGGAACCTTTCGAGAATGAGGGGTGATAAAGGGTGACAGTGTCCGATCCAAGCTCTGCGTGCTCAGCAGATAAAATATCATGGCTGGAGGGGGCTGATTAGTACGCTACTATAGTCTCATTATGAATGATTCCAAGAAATAATCACAGTTCTCCTTTGAATACTTAGAACCCAGTCCTAAGCCCTTTCTAGAAGTTACCACTGTTATCAGGTGGCATGTCATTTTTCTCTACATGTTTCCATCTATGAATGTGGACGTAGAAATCTCTCTGTTTTTTGTGTGAAGGTCTGTCCATGCTGTAATCTACAGGGTTCTGTGTTTTTCTGTAACTTGCATATTTCATCCAACAAAGTATCCTGGAAATCATTTCCTGGAGTAGTTGAACCTCCTTCTTTCTTTTACTTTCCCTAAGTATCCCATAGCATGAGCTAGCTTGGATATTGGTTTGAAGGCTTTAACAAAGGCCAAATCAGAAGAATCTAAGCAAGGAAGGAGATGCAGTTGTCATGCGGGGGTTCTGGCAGGAGCTGACCCAGGGCTGGGTAACTCTCCTCCTCCTCAGCTGGGTGTCCAGGCTCACCTCTCTTGTTGTTCTGCTTTTCTCCACTATGTTGTCTCATCTGCATGGCAGAGGCAGCTCTCAGAAAGGGTCATGCAGGCCCTGGAAAGAGGAAATGGAGGGCAAGTTGCTCCTTTTTGCAAGGGCTTGACTTGGAAAACCAACACATCGCTGCTTCCATTGCACTGACTCCTACTCTACCATTTTTCTTCTTGGCTGCAGGGAAGGCTGGGAAATGTGGTCTCCAGATGCGTGTCTACGAGTGCAGCTGTGACTGAAAGGAAAGGGACAATAGTTACGGGCCACATGGTCATCTCTTCCACTGTATGTATGTGTCTTCATGTCCTCAGTCATTTCCCTATTCGTGAATCTTTAGCTTTATGAAGGAGGACACTGTCAGGTGAGGTAATGATCTACCTGTGTCCTCCTAGTGAGGTGACCGAACGCAGTTCTCCTGCCCTCCAGGAAGGTGTTTTTCCTCCAGTACAGAGTGCTGCTGGCTAAGCCCTACATAGAGGCTCTCTTGGAGGGCAGTGTTTATGTACCTGAGGGAAAAGGTGGACTTCAGACAGGAGAGTTCTCTTGCCTCTGTGGATGCACTTGAGTAGATGACATGGCCAGCAGGCACTGAAGCTGGTTCACCAGTCTTGGAGTGGCTGGACCTGGGTTCTGTTTGGGGCAGCCTGTCTGGAACAGGTATCACAGCCAGGTGACCCTTGTAGGCTGCCAGCCCCCGGCACCCTATTGATGGCCCAGGTTGAAGCGCCATGAGCCTGTGAAGCATTGCTGTCCTAGCCTCATTAGGGCTCCTCTGTGCCAACTCTGCCAGCAAAGTGCCGGGCTCGAAGCGCTAAAATCAGTCTGGCATGGAGTCTAAAGGCGATGTGTGGCAAACCGTACTGTGCTATGTCTTGTTGACACTGACTGACAAGTGCCATGGGGAGAGTGGCAGAAGTCACTCTGGCAGGAGCTGTCCTTCTTGGGGGCCCTCCTCTTTTGAAGAAATGCCTCCCACACTACCCACTCCCACTCCTAGGGTTCCTGCTGTCCCTTGTACCCTGGGATCACACGCAGCGTGGAGGCAGCAGAGCTTCCCGGTAACTAAGTCACCAGCCACACTCAGACCCCACAGGACCCGGAGGACTCTCACAGGCTGCCCAGCTCCTGAACAGCACCCAGTAGGCAGGAGGAGGACAGGGGGAGAAGGGGGAGCAAAAGGAGCCAGGAGAGAAGGAAGATGACAGGGCAAAAGCAGAGGAGGCAATTAGAAATCAAACTATCTGAGCCCTCAGTGATTAAAGGGAAGTTGGAGGGGGAGTCTGTCAGAGAGGAAGAGGAATTGTTACAGTGACATGAGAGGTCCAGACAATGACAATGACATGGAGACAAGGAGAGAGTATGAGAGAGACACATGCAGAGTGGGGGGAGGGAGGGTATGGGGAGTACGGAGACCCAGTGAGGCAGAAGCAGAAGCAGAAATGAGGGACAGAGAGAAGCAGAGGACCAACAAGTTCCCAAAGATTTAGAGAGAGTCACCCCAAGGGGATGGGGGGGCTAGATTTTAAAGGACAATCCTTAAGACTGCCTGAGCACAAAGTCTCCAGATCCAGCAAGCCTGAGTCCCCAGAGATGGGTCAGACCCTCCCGGCAGGCACAACAGTGGCCGAGTGTAACAAACCCAGAATCTGTCCTTGTGGCTCAGATTAAGATCAGTTGACCCTAATTGTTCTGTACAGTCCAGAAGCGGTTACATGATTTAAAACCAGATGGACAGACAGGAGGCTGACTCACAGATGCCCAAGTGTGTGTCCCTTGCGGCTGCCAGAGGGTCTGCTCAGCCCTTACCCATCGTGCCACTTGTCAAGACAGAGATATTTGTGGCTTCCTCAGGAATAAATGAGTCTGTTTATTCCAAGGCAGCTTTGGGTAGAGTAGGCACCCTCATATATGTGATTTAGATAAAAATGAGAAAAGACTGTGCCCTCACCACCACGAGGTCGAACAGTTCCCAACCCCCTGCTAACGCAAAGAAATAGCAACAGGGCTTGGCAGCCTTGGGGTTGGGGTGAGACTCCAGGAGACCTCATCCCACATCTGGCCCTGCCTCCACATCCATGGAGCTCTTCCTGGCTCTGAGCTTTCCTGTCCTGTCTGTACCAGGAGGAGGGTGTGTCGGGGTGAAGCCTATAAGCTCTGGTTACCTCTGCAGTCTCAAGATCAGGAGCAGCTGGGACAGAGGCAGTAGAGTCCCAGTGAACCTGGCTGGAGCTGTCCTTCTAGGGGACCCAGAGAAATGCCCCCCAGAATACCCACTCCCATTCCCAGGATTCCTGCAGTCCCTTGGACCTTGCGGAGCCACAGAGATGGGGCATGTGTCATGAGAATCAAATGAGGTAGTGTGAGTGGAGAGCTAAGCATTAAGTCCTCAATACATGCTCTGTTATAAGGTTTAGTAAATGGACATGAGTACAGGCATATACTGAAAGAATCGTTGATATACATTGATGCATAGCATGGCATGATTCTGCTGGATTAAGGAGGGATCTAGGAAAACTTTCAACCTCCCTGGTCCTGTTCTCTCTCCAGAAACACTTGCCATTACCAGCTTGTGTTTCTCCAGATCATTTTTTATAAACTTTTATATACCTAAGTGTTAATATAGAAATGCATGGTTTGTATGATTTACAAAGTAGTATATGGACTCTTCTACAACCTGATTTCTGTTTGCTTAAACAATGTATTTTTAAAGATAGTTTTAACCCAAATCTATCCCATTCAAAAATTGCTGTATTCTGAAATAGGATTGTATTAGTTTAACTGTTCTCTGTTGATGCAGATTTGGATGGTTGGTTGTTTTTCTTGTTATGGCAATATAACAATGAACATCTTAGACACACTGCTTTCTGTGCATGTGCAAATACTTTTCCAGGATAGCTACTCAAAACTTTCTTGGTTGAGGGGTCTACACATTTAAAAATGATAGAGTATGCCACGTTACACTCCAGCTATGATATTCCAACTTATATTCCTGCCTGAAACACACAAGAAGAGACCATGCCTTCAATTTATCTCTGACATTCAGTATGCTCTTTCCTCCTCCAAATTTTGGCAGCTTCACAGGTGATAAGCCTGTCCCATTACTGCTTTAATTTGCATTTTCCTAATTACTTGTGATCCTAAATTTGTTCTCATGCTTCTTCTGTGAATATCCCTTCACAGAAAAAAAAAAAAAAAAAAAAAAAAAACTTCACTCATTTTTCTACTGGATTGTTTGTCTATTTTCTCATGGATCTGTAAGCATGATTTATGTATGTGGGATACTACTCCTTTGTCTTTTATTCTTGTGACGAATGTGCACATCTCTTATCTTTTGTCTTAAAGTCGTCCTTCATTTGCTTGGTGCTGCCATGTGGTTCAGGTTTTCGGTTGCCACTGAACTCTGGATATTTCAAAGACAAGTCTTTTCCTCAAGATTATATTTCCGTCCAATACTTTTATCATTTCATCTATTATATTTCAATCTTTAATTCAGTTGAAATTTTTCGTGGGGCCTGGTATGAAGTAAAAAACCTACTTTTGCTTTGTTCCCCAGTGGTTACTAACTTTTCCAACACCACCTATTGGATAGTCTACACTTTCCCATTGACAAAATTTGTCACCATTGTCACATGATCAAATACCGTTTAGATGTGGATTGAAAACTGCCAGCTCCAAGTCCAGATCTCTGTTCATATTTGTGTTTATTATTTTGAATAGCTCTGGGTTTCAGATTTCCAAAGGTGTAGATGGTCTGTCCAGTAGAAACTACGTGCTGGTCACCCGAATCCAGGCTTCTCTTCTGCTGGGCGCTTCCAGCCTCACTTGCAACTTTGGTCTTGTGATGGGTTCAAGCCAATGAAGTGGACAGCAGACTCCAGACCTGGTCCCTGCAGACTGCCTCTGCTCCTGCGAGCTCTGTGCCCTTTCCCCTGGCCTGGGACAATAATGAGCATGCTGCAAATCCTGCTGCTAAAGATGGGCCTTCCAACAATCTTCTTGTATGAAAGGTCCACTCTGGACTATTAGACGAACCGGGAAACACCATCAGTTGGGACTGAGTCAGAGGTTAGGGGAGTCTGCTTTTTACAGCAGTTCAGTTTATTCTCACTAATGCATATTCCTAGCAGAAGCCCCCTCTCCTCACGATCCCTAGTGCTTTAATTTTCTTCCCCAGAAGCGACCGGTGTCATTCTTTTACATAGGCATCTAGAGATACTCCAGGCATTTACAATTACATATGTGTGTGATATTTTTTCAACTAGTCACAGAAATGATAGACCACTATACATACCATTCTTCCTTGCTCTTTTCAATTAACAATATATTTTGGAGGTCTCTGCATCAGCACATAGAGATTCCTCATTGTTTTAAAGCTGCATGGTATTTCAGTACCTGCACTCCATGGTAGTACCATCATTTATTTTTATCACTTATCAGCCCTCGATGGATATATTTGGGATATTTCCAGTCTTTTTCTACAACACACAATGCTTGTATAAGCTGTTTTCCATGTATTTGAGTGTATCTGTAAGATAAAAATCCTCAAAGTCAAATATCTTGGTTGAAGTTCTGAGCTTTGATAATCTGAAAGCATTATTAAATTGCCTGTGGTGGTATTGGCTAGGCTAGGAGAGGATGTGCTCTTTTAGACACTCACCAACACAATGAGATAATAAAATGTTCTGTCTTCCAATTAATAGATGAAAACAGCTATCTCATTGGAGTTTTCATTTTCATTTTTCACATTATGAGTAAGGATGAGCATCTTTCAGTGAATTCCTATTAATATTCATGGCGAATTTTTCTCATGTGTTGCTTTTTTGAAAGGAAATCGTTATATTTTAGGCTATTTGCTCTTTGTCTAATACATGAGTCAGAAGTGTATTTTTCAAAAATCAGATCGGCACTTCTTTTTGTCTTTAATGATGATGATGATGTGTTTGGTCCAAATAAAGGTAACTGCTGACCACAAATCAAAAGCAAACACAAAAGCCCCAGTGTAACCTCATCTTAACTAATTACATTTGCAAAAAGTCCATTTCTAAATTATGTCATATTCTGAGATTTTTGCATGGACGAATTGGGGGACACTCTTCAACTTAGTACAGCCACTTGCTTACTTGGTTTGCTTTTGTCTTAACTCTTGCTGCCTGGCCTCATACTTCCTCTCCATACGGCATCGGCATGTAGACTTGGTCTCAGGATTTCCTGTCTAGAGTAACCAGGACAAGAAAATAGCTGTACTCCAGAAGAGCATTCTAAGACATAGATTTGAATTCCAACAAGGAATTCAGCAAATTCACTCACGGTATCTTTCTTTTCTTTCACACACATTTATTATACATTGATTCTATGTTCAATTCTGTGCAGTCATGAGAAAACCCACAAGAGAATTTGGGCTTTTGGGGACTTCTCAAATATTTACACTTGGACCCATAAGCTAGGTGTATTTACTTTTAAAAGCTATGAGGAAGAGGAGGAGGTGTGGAAGCTTAGAGAGGAATTAAGATATAAAGGAAACTGGCTAGAGAAAATGGCAAATGTTCATGTAATCTTGTCTTTTCAGTCACTGGGCCAAAGTTTAGGAGAAAAATCAGAGATGGCCTATGGTAGAATTACATGTAACTGATAGAGTGTTCACTAAAAGTCAATGTCAAAAAAGCTTGTTAACCTGATGGGGGGATCTCTAGTGATAAGCCACAGGATTCTGTTTTAAGTGCTGACTAGTGTATGTTTCAGTCAATAAAGTGGACAGGACCAATAACTGCTTGTTAAATTCTAAGGTGACTGAATTTGGAAAGGACAGAAAATATATTGGGGGAAAGGGAGCATGCATACACTTATCAACAGTCTAGGTTAAAGAGGCAAATCCAATAACATAAAATTTAATAAGGATAAACATTAAAGTCTCTATATGGGGCCCTAAAGCGAACTACATGAATCCTGGGTACAAGTTCAAAACGAGGCAGAAGTGGGGAAGTGACAGTCAGCTGTTGGCTCAGCACGTGGTATGACAGAGAAGAGAAAGGGTGTGATTGGGCAGCATTAAGAGAAGGACAGCATCCAAAGATGGGGACCAGCGAGCATGTGGGGTGTGTGTCGTTCAGCTGACATCTGGAAGAGCCTAGTTCTGGGTCTCTCCCCAATGGAATGCAGAGCAGGAGAGGAGGTCCGCTTCTATGGGATGGGGGTGGGGGGGTGCGTCGAAGGGAGAGTTTCCTGAGGGTTGAGATTAGAATTCTGCACACCTTTCCACCTAGAGACCTGGTTCTACAGGGTAGAAGTAATGAACTAATTAATTATTTCAGCAGATACTAATTAAATTGCAACATAGAGCACGCGTGGGCTAAGTGTTTGGGCGACACAGTGAGCAAGACAAACTAGCCCAGGGTCCCCTGGAGTGGAGGTTAAGGTGGATGGCAGCTGCTGGAACAGGAACTGCTGGGGTCCTGATTTCTACAAAGATGGGAGGGTACTCTGGGGCATGCAACAGGGATCTGGGCTCAGGGTGGGCTTCCCTGAGTTCATAATAAATGGTACCACCTACATCCATCATGATTGGCTGGAGGGTTGCAGGTTATTACCTGGAGTTCGTTGTTATTTTACATTATCCTGAATTCAAATACTTTCACACTCAATCCTGCACTGCAGCAGTCTGAGGCTGAGAGCTGTGATTGGGGTAAACGGTACTGAAGACCAACAGTCAAGGGCTAAGGCTAGTTAGTCTCAGCTCTGCTACAAATTTTCCCTACTGCCTCAGCAAGTCTTCCCCTTATCTGGTCCTCAGTTTCTTCAACTGTAAAAAGAAGATTGTTAGACCCAATGATCCTGTGGATTTCTAGTCTATGATTTAGGGATTCCATCTTAGACATCACACGCATATGCATGAACTCATGCAACTATGTTGGCGACCATCCCTTGTCCCCGTCCTGTCCTTACATTCTCATCCCATACTCCTCACATTTATTGACTCAGCCAACCACTTAGAAAGACTGAGTTTTGAGGAGCAGGACTCTGGTGGCTTCAAGGACCCTTTGGGCATTTGTCCTGTGCTTTGGGAGCCAAAGAGAGACAGGGATCCAGAGGAGATATTCCCGCATGGTAATACTCTGTTCTGCGCATGAAATGAACCAACCAGTCGAACTCATGGGGTCTGGGGAAGAAGCTCTGTACCAACCCTACTTCTTCAGAGGGGCTCACTCTAAGTATCTGAGATCTGTGTCCAAGAATCACCCAATATGAGGAAAGACTGCTTGACTCCCCAGCCAAGTTATTCTGGGTTCCCTTTGGAATCAACCATGACACACACTCATTGGAGACTAGTGGCCAGATGCTTTGCCAAAGTACTGCTTTGGGGAGAGAGTTCTGCTGGTCCAGATCCCCCAGGAGAAGCAAGAACAACAGAGGCTGCCTGCTTACTCTCTGATGACAGGTGTGGGTGAAGGAATGGGACATTCTGAAGGGAAGGCTGGATTACAAATGGATAGACTGTCTCCTTCCTGCCCCAGGTAGGAGCAGTGCAATTGGAAATGATGCTCAGATTCTTCTAACCTAAAAAAGAATCCCCAAATTCTCCATCTCCCAGTCTTTTTCCTGCTACTTCCATGTTTCATTTTCATAGCCAAACTTCTGCAGAGCCATATGTACTAAAAGTACCTTCATTCCTATACTGTCCACTCTTGCCTTGACCCACTACCACCTGGTTTCCAGACCTGTTCACAGAACCTCACCACGGTCACCAACAGATTGCTTTGGTCAGTGGGAAACTTTTCATTCTCATTCTCTGGGACCACTCAACTGCATCTGACCCTGTTGGCACTTTCCTTAGCTAAAACCTTCTTCTCTTGGTTTTTACAACACCATTATCTATTGATCTTTGTCTCTCTCTTAGATCACTCTTCAATCCTTTTTATAGGCTTGGTTTCCACCAGTGCTTTTAACTCTGATTTTTATGACATGTTGACACTGTGTGCTTATGTGTCTGCTTCTGCAATGGACTGTGTTCATCTCAATCTCCCCAGTAATTACCAAAGGGGTTTAGATTGTCCTGCTTATTGAGTGAGTGGATAGACAGATGAATGAACACATGCATGAATACACTTAGTAATACTTGTGAGGTTTTCTTTTTTTTAAAGGAAAAATGCAGGTAGGAATTAGGGAGAGCAGAGGCGGGCAGGCAGGAAGAGAGAGTCAGAAGAGCCACATTATTCATTTTTATTTAGTTGTTCATTTGTTGGTTGCTATCCCCTGACTCAGGACATGAACCCAGGTCCTTGGGAGGTATGTGGATTGCATCAAACCTCTACTCCACCAGGCGTGCCTACACACGAAGCTTCACCCAAGGAAAGAGGGAAGACTCTCAGGCCAGTACTCACTCACATGTGAAGCACTTAGGCGCCTGCTTGACTGCTGTGAAAAATTTCCAGGAGGAAGCAGTAGAACCTGGGAGAGAAAAGGCTGTAACCCACATAGAACCAGGGTAGTACCATGGCTCGGTTCTGCTGGATTCCTTGTTCTTTAGAAAATCTGAGTTTCTTGTCACACCCAGTTAACCCCAGTTAAGAAAGCAAGGGGGAAAATAGGCACTAAGAGGATCATTAGACAAAAGGGATGGTAAAATGAACCAGAGGAATGGGACAGTTAGGCAGACAAAGAGTCGCTAATAAGGAAACAGACTAAAGGAAGAAGAAAGGGATGGGAAGCATGGATTAGAGAGAAGAGTAAGACACAAGCAAGAACTTGTGTGTGCTCAACTGTGTTCATAAATCTTAACTGTGATAACAACACTACTAAGGCATTTAGGATTCTGGGTGGTATTGCCACATGGCAGGCAGGCCACTCTTCATTGTTCTTTTTATTCTTAGAGCAACAGAAAGCTGGCTCGCATGGACTGGTTACAGCCTCTTCCTGAATGGAGTTTCTCCCTTCTCTGGGATCTTGGCACATTGCCTCTAATACAGCCCTGGGTGCCCCAGGTCACAAGTCACAGTGCTTGCCTTCTTCTTTTTTTAAAGTAAAGATGAGAGCAGGAATGAAGGCAAGCAGGCAGGCAGGAAGAGAAAGGAGGAAGAAGCACTTTATTTTATTTAGTTGTTCATCTTGGTTGCTTCCTCCAGCACTGGGTCTCAGACCCAGGTCCTTGGGATGTATGTGGACCTTGCAGAACCTTAACCACTAAGCCATCAGGGCACACCGTGACCTTTACCTTCTTAAGAGTATATGACCCTCTTTTTCTCTGTATCCCTGACCTCATGCCTGGCACTTAATAGATGCTCAATATAACAGATACTATTTTCTTTCATGGATAAAGGAATTAATGGATGGAAAGTCATAAAACTCTGCCTTCAAGGGGCTTACAGTTTCCTTGGGGATACAAATGACATTGATTTGACTTAGTTGCTGGTTTGTGTGTCATCAGCCATGATGACAGATACCAGCAATGCTCAGCTTTTCTGTTTCTCTTCCTACTAATCCCACCAATGGAGCTCGTCCCATCATGAAAGAAACCGAGAGCTGAAGAGATTTCTCTGCTTGGTAACTTCTGGATTATCCTTGTCATCCACAGTAAGTTTAAGTCACGAAAAATTAGAGTTAGGATTAAAATAAATAAATGTCATATAAGGCTACAACTTTTAAATACCCAGTGTATACATTTCTCTTAGCATTTTACATATGAATATAAATGATCTGCTTATCATACTGCTTTGCTATTGGACAGTCAGCTTTTGACCAGATTTTTATTTTCATTTTCTAATAGTGTTGTGAGCATACATTTTGGAACCAAACTTCCAAGGTTCAAATTCTGCTCTACCACTTACTAGCTGTGTGATCTCAGTTTCTTCATTGGTAAATTGGTATTAAAAAATAAAATTGAGATCATGTAAGTTCCAATCTATATATGACCACTAGGAGAATTAAATAACAAATGTTCGATCAGAGTCACTATTCTTATAATCATCATCATCATCATCATCACCACTGTCTCCAATATTCAATACCACGCCTTTCATCCAACAGGTCTTCAGTAATTGCTGAGTTGGAAACACAAGTGAAAATATTCCTTGGGGATGAAAATTATAATCATGCTATTAAGCATCAATTTTGTAAATTCAACAACAGAACACAAAGACAAGAAAAATAAAGTTAGTTGTCAACGAATCGCGAGCACATGTTTGTGCTCTGACTACAACACAAACAAGACTAGTAATTCGAGGATTTGAAATGTAACCCAAGAATGGCTCTGGCTGCAGATGGCTGACTGGGGAATTCTGAGCTATGTGCATGGCTATGAAACCACTGCAGCTCCTTGACTGCTGCCGCACCCATGGGTGCCAGTGCATAGTCCTAGAGTCAGTGGGCACGAAGAGCTGCAAGGACTGGGGCTCCTGGGGGGAGCGGGGGATAAGAGCTTATTCCCAGAGCGGGGAATAAGCAGTGAGGGCTCAGCACTTCAGGGGGCAAAGACCCTGTCTCAGAGTTGACCTTAAGTATACTCATGTCATGGCGGTGAGGGAGACGAGGCGCTCTTGGCTCCTAGAATAACCATCTCTAGCAGCCCAGTGTCTCTAGGGGCCAGCTAATTTTATCTTCGCTCTCAGAAGGAGAGGTGGTATTTTTTGCCTCAAACTATACCTATTTCTCTGGGTCCGCCTATCTTTCTGTTAGCCTCACCTAGCAGTTTTGCCAATGTGTCCCCGCCATTCAGATTCTAGAAGGGAAAGTTTGATTGCCCTCCCCACTCATGTGCACTGGCTGGTCCTCGGTCAAGTCTTTCAGGGCCCTTCCTCCAGCCCCTTAGGTTCAGATGAGACCAGGCCCTGGTTCAAGCCACAGACCCAGGAGGAGTGATGTTGGGGCCCAGAATCCCAAAGAGGATGAGGGTGGGCAGTGCAGACTTGAGGTGACAGGTCTGGCCTAATAAGCACTGTCTGTCTGGTGGACGGCTTCCTTTGGAAGAATGGACAGGGTGTGTGAGGACCAGGAGCTGTGGAGGAACGTTCTGGTATGAACAAGTCTGAATGGAGTGAATGCTGTTGAACTTTCTCTTGCTCTCTGGTGTCCATCAGCCCTTTGAGGGCAAATGCTCTTCACGGTTCCCAATGTCAGTCTCTGGAGAAGAAACTGCTCCTAGCCTCTGCTGTGCCTCTGTTTCTGGTCACTTCTGTCTCCCTCTGGAGTTCTGGCTGCTGTCTCTGGTGGTGGGGCTGGGGGCAGGCGGCTGCCTGGGGGACATGTGGGCCTCCGGTGCCTCTAGTGACGTGGGTGTGTGCACATGGGGCTCCAGCAAGCATCTGTGGGGAGTTCCCTCCTGCAAAAGAGAAAGTGGGGGGTGCTGTCAATAGTCTCAGGTGGGCCCTGACAGCAGCCACTTGAGCCAGGAGGAGTCGTCACCATCCTTGACAGGCTCTGGGAAGCAGCTGTGTATGGTTCAGGCTGTTTCTTCACGGCCTCCCTCCCCATCAGACACACACACACACATACACACACACACACACACACATCGTATGTTCACACCTTCCCTCTCACCTTAAAAAATAGGGAAAAAAATCAGGAAATATTTCCACTTTAATTGTCACAGGGAGAGTGCGGCCTCCTGTTCCTTGCCTGCCTGATAATTAGTCTGCAGTCTGTCCCAGCTACCCATCAGCCATCAGCGCAGGGCTGCTGTGGAGTGAGATTGTGGGAGAAGCAACTGAGTGACAGAGCCTCCCCTGCCCCAGCACACGAGACATGATGACCTGTATCCTCATTTTGAGAGGGGGCGCGGCCAAGGCTCACCTTCGTCATGATGGTCTCCTGGCAGGGCCTGCTCCTTTGACTCGGAGGTCTCAGTGTTGGGGAGACCGGATGTGACAGCGCAGACCTGGGCCTCCTGCTATCACAGATTAGGCTGCAGCCTCGGGGGAGGGGTGTCCTCCTTCCTACGCTGCCCCACAGACCTATGGCTCACATCTCCCCCAAGCCGCCCTTCCAGCTGTTCAGGGGAGAAGGGGGTCACACCAACAGGCAATCACCACCTGGTTGATGGGACTGGGATGGGCATGAGGGTGCTCTGGAGTATCAGGGAGTCGCTGGGAGTCACCGAAGGCTCCTCAGCTGAGGTCCATGGATTGACTCCTCTACCAGTTAAGTGTGGACCAGGTCTTTGAACCACTTGGCATTGGAGGCCCAATGCCAGGCCTCCCTGCTTGTCAGGAGCCCGCAGACCCAGACTCTGGGAGCCAGTCAGTCACCACTGACTCCAAAGGAAAGGAAAGCTGAAACATCAAAATGAGCCAATAGCCCGTTAAATGCCCATAGGACGTCCTATTATATCACCTAGTCAACAGCGTTGTATTGAACTCCTCCAATTCTCTCTATAAAATACACTGACTGTGGTATGCGGGTCACTTCAGTGGGTGTGACATGATTAGCGGTGAGGCGTAGGGCTGTTTGAAGTCAGCCCTGTTGGAGATGGTGCAGAAGAAAGTAAGAGGCAAGGGGGCATCACTGCCCCTGGGGCAGCCAGCCTGGTCCAGAATGAGTAGGACCCAGAGAAAAGGTGTCCGTGTGTGTCGTGTGTGTGTGCAGTGGATTGTAAGAATGGGAGCTGAAGAAGCCAGAGTGTGTGTGTGGTGTGTGTGTGCAGTGGATTGTAAGAATGGGAGCTGAAGAAGCCAGAGTGTGTGTGTGGTGTGTGTGTG
>RJWH01009416.1:0-22859 GCA_004363575.1 Solenodon paradoxus | reverse complement strand
GTGTGACCTCTAGGCTACGTAAACAATGGTTGTAAGAATAGCTGATTCACATTTTGTATTCTTTCAAAGAACAACTTCTTTGTGTAATGGCAATAAACACGCATGGAGTCAGATGCTCAGGGTGACAGTCCTCTGATGGCTTCACCCCCTGACCCCGCTTTTACTCTATCTTAGTTTCTTTTTCAATCTTTCCTGGTCCCCTTCCTCCAGCCCTGTTCATAGGATTCGAGCCTGACAGGGGAACAAAGCCTATAGTTGGAGAGAGGAAGGAATGAACTTGGAGTAGGAATCTCAGTTTTTGTCCTTAAGTTGCAGCACTAATTGATCTGAAAGCCTTCTCAGCCTCCTCTAGTGGCCACCCTGACCTGGGAGGAGACCCCAGCAGCTACCATCACTGGCTCCTTCCAATCTTCTCTTACCCACAGACTTTTTTTTCTGCAGAATGAAGCTAAGATTGATTTTGGATGAAATTGTAGGAAAGACTCTTTTTCCATTCTTCTGGTGTCTTTCTCCAGTTTTAGGATTTGGCATTTAAGATTCTATGACTCTCTAAATAGAGTCTTTCTCCTGAGTCCTCTGGCTCTGTTTTCAGATTTCCTTTCTCTACAATCAGAACTGCCCAGTTTTATCACTGGAAAAGACATAATAAAGTAATTTCAGGAAGCTCTTGACTTCTTGTATATAACTTCCTGTAATAACTAAAAACCGGTTTAAGTTACTATGCTTTTCAGGAATATTTGCATTTTTACCAGTAGACACTCTGAAAGGAAAGGAATGCTAATGGTAGAATTTCAGGTGACTTGCTTTAGTAGGAAGAGGACTGTATTAGATCAGGAAATCTGGGCTGTTCAGGTTCACTCTAGAACCTGAAATGTGTCACTTCCTGGCTAAAATGGTCATATAATATTTTTTCCTATGGCTTTCCTACTTCATTCTGGAAGAATTCACAAAATCCTATATGTCAGCAATTTATTTAAACCCTTCCAAAGACCAACTCTAATCAAGTCCCTAAATACTGCTGGCATATGCCATGTTAATTCATGATTATTGCTTTCTGGGACGTGTGTTCCACTTCTTTGTTCTGTGTGTGTAGCTTGACCCTAAGTGCCATAGTTACCACAATTGTTCTCTCTTCTGAGCAGCAGTCTTGGTGGCCACTCTACAAAGCCTTTGACCAACGCAAGGAACCACTGGTCTTTCTGCTATTGTTATCAGCTATGACTCAATGTCCTGAGTCTTAACTCAACAGGGTCTACCTCTCACCCTTACTCACTCCCTGCCCAAGAAGCAAGGATTTTTGTATCACAAAGAATATTGCTTTATTGAAAAAGGAAAATAAAAATGAAAAATTGACATATCTGAGAAACTTTGATTTTTTTTAAATAGAGCATTAGAGGAATAAATTTTTCTACAAATGTGTGATAATAGTTTTAAGATTTGTGTTAGAAAAATAGACTTTTGGAAGAAAGATCAATGTACTCTAAGTACATTTTTCTGTAAAATAATTCCTGTCCTTTTGAATAGAATGTTATCTAATACATTAGAAAAAAGTCCCGAGGCTTTTATTTTAAAGGCAGTGATATTGCTGCAGGCAAAGTAATTATAACCATTAACTCCTCAAAATGTCAGTGTAAGCTTTGGTATCAAAATCCCAGAGGAATCCCAAATTGCCTAACCAGTTTTAAATTTTTAAGAACTGCATTCTTGGAGGAAAAGAAAAAGTGCTTAAGAGAGAAGGTACTCAAAAGTCTACATTATTTAAGGTTAAAAAATCACAATAATTCAAACTTCTTTTTAAAAATAGATTTTATGTGACTTTAGGGTTTTGTCTTTGGAGTATGTAATTTAAAGACAATTAACATAACCCATAAAGTTTAGGAGTAAACCATCATTTGGATTTTATGATTGAGAATACCACTTTTTATTAATATTTTCTCAGAAAAATGACCCTTTTAGTAAAATAAATGTATATTATGAACAAAATGGAATCTTTCATTAAATATAAAATAACTATGACTTGTTATGACTATGATAAATTAGTAATATAAATTAAACTTCTCTATATGATTTTTGTCATATTTAAGTGACAATAAACTAAAACGAAAAGCAGTGATAAAATGGAGGTGGGGAAGAAAAATTCATTCATTCACTTTATAGTACTAGGTATTTAACTAAGTATGAAGATGGATGCAAAGCAGGATGAACAACTTATCAGTTTATCTGGGACTCTCCTGGTTTTAGCACTGAATGTCCCATATCTGAGAACTTCCTCTCCAAAATGAGATGGTTGTTCACTCTAAATAAAGTAAAATGCCTCATAAAACCTTACTGTCAAGAAATCCAGTCAAACAGGAAAGGTAAGATATGAGCAATAAAAAGTTTAATAACAAAGTAATAATTAAACAATAGTACTGATAACACTATATTGTCAAAACTAGCACAGATTGTTGTTATATAAAATAAGTAATACAGTTTTTTTTAAAATATTGAATCTTGGGGAAGCAATTCAACAATTAAGCACCTACCATTCAGTAAGGCAGTTACTATCTTCCCCAGAAAAATGATATCTTCTCCAGAAAACTTGACTTCAGAGAAATTCAGTAACTTGCATAAGTTTAAAGTGTCATTAAAGGGTTGAACTGAAATCTGAACTCAAGTGTTTTGGATTTTGAAATTCACAAAGCTTTTCACTATCACAGGGAAGAAATGAGATATCACAATCTTAGCTATTTTTTGTTATATATGAATAAGCCAAGGGTGCATAACACCCCAGAGCATTAGAGTGACAGAGCTTGGATTAAAAATTCACATATTTTGTTTTACAGCTCAGGGCTGTAATGATGCCATCAAGTCACATAGCACATGCTCTGGATCAGGCAATGAAAGATTGAGTAAGAGAACGATATTTGGGCCATGGCACCCTTGTTTCACTCTTCCCTCTAAGTTTCTTTGTTGGCACCTTCATCCGCTTGGAGGTCTAGGTCTTTCTACCTGCTGGACTGGTATTTGGATATACAAATCAAGACCTCTCTTGGTTCTAATCTATCATTCTGTTAGAAGTCTGCTCCTGCCTCTATGTCAGTGTCTGCCAAATGTGAAATCAGTGACATCCTGAACCAGTATTACATGGGAACATATTAAAAATGATGATTCTTGAACTTCAACCCTAGATTCCTTAAAAGTAGGCCAGGAATATGCATTCTAATTATTTTTCACTATGAAGTTTACAATCCTTTGCTCTAGGTTCAAGCATCCTTTCCTGATCTGTGTCCTAAACTCTGGAGAACATAGTTGCCCTGCTGAAGCCTTCAATCTTACCCTGATGCAAGTGCTGGGATCCCGCCACCTATGGACAGGTTCACCAAATATTTATTTGGTGCCACCTATGGACCACTCACTTTGCTCCCAAATGTCTGCGTTAGTCCCTTAATTAAAGCTTTGATTATTGCTCATTGCTGGTATTCCTTCATACACTTGATTCAACTCTCAAGTTTTCCTGTTGCTAAATCCGAAATTTCAACTTGCCTGAATTGACTCTTTGGGATATTGCTTTGATTATCTCCCTCCCTGGTAGGGTCAGCAACTATAATTTTTGATGTCCTGGTCATAGCAAAATGAGTCTGTTTGTCTCAGATCTCTTTTTGTGACCTTTCCTTGATAACCATGTTTTCTTCAGTGGCCTAAATTTTATCAAGAACAGAGTACAGGGGAGAGGGAGAGATAGTCCACAGAGTAGGAACTGCATAGGTGATATTTTGAGCATGAACTCAGAAAAATAAAAACAATTAAAAATGTGAAGGAAAGATAAGATCAAAGGGAGATTAATAACCTCTCCTAAGGATCTAAGGTGACCTTGAAATAAAGTTATAGATTACAAGATAACAATTAAGACTTAGTATGTGTTAAACTTTATGAAATGTTCAATAATTCTATACAGAGATATAAAGTAAACACCACAAAAATCATAAAACAAAACACAAATATTCAACAACCACCCAATAAGAATAAAATTCCTAATAAATATAATTTATGAGAAAATTGAAAAGCCAAGAATAAAGAACATTAGCAATGAGAAATAGAAGATAGGTGTGGAAAAACATTATTGTGAAATGAAAGACTATACAAAAGTTAACATTTTCAAAATGTGTACAATCAATAGTACACAAATTTGTAAACGTTGATGAGTGGATAACATTACTTATATCAGGACTCATTCCCCCAGGAGCCAGGTCTTAGAGTGTCAGGAAAATTTGCCAACAGAGAATCATTTGACTTGAAGAAACTTGGAAGATTTTACAGGTCGCATCATGCCACCAGAGTCAACTATGCGGAGTCTAAAACTGTCCCCAAGAGTGAATGTTTTAGGACTATTTTATTCACTAAAATTAATCATCTCCAGTCTTCTAATTTTGCCCTATCCTATCACCTTCACAACGCTTCTAACAACAGTGGCTGCAGAAGAATAAATGTTGATGTTTACCTGCTCGCTGGGCTCTTTTCTTCCCAATTAGGCAGTGCCAGGTCAGGAACACAGAAAGCACTCCAGGCCTCACAACAGAGAGGGATTTATACAGGGAAGCAGGTTAGAAAAGTGGTGAAAGGACTGGAGAGTAAAAGGTGAGAAGGCCATATGGCCCCAGAGCCCATGCTCTTTTGAACCTATGCTCTTGTGTCCGGCACTGTCACCTAGTCACGAACACTTGGTTGTTTGCTGGCTCCCACCTCTCTCTGAGCCCCTCACATTCCTGCTGCTGCTACTGTCACTGCTAGAAGCCCCAGCCGACTTCAGAAGGTTTCAATTATCCAGAGCCACATGTAGCCATCTGCTGCTATTTCTGCCATGGCGAGAAGCAAACACGCTATTGCAGGAGCTGGGAGGAGCAGGCTCACTGCTGCTAGAAGAGCCACAAGCCGCAGGGGCAGGAGGGTGTCTACCTTCCCCCAGGCGTCTCCTTTGATGAGTCTAAACAAAACCCAAATGACAAAGGTGTTTATAGTAAACTGCCTTTTTCTGTTTTGTATTTCATGTTTTTCAGTCTTTCTCATAAGTCTTGGTATAGTTTTAACTTTCTAATATTTTCAAAGAACCAGTTCTTTAAGATTATCAATATCTCCTCTTTTTTCACTGATCTTTTAAGCTGATCTTCCGAATACATGTTTTAATGCTTTCAACTGAACTCTTACTCACTTGTTTCTAATTTTCCATATATATGGAATATATGTATAGAGAGAATATGTCTGTATATATATGTAATAGTTATAAACTATAGCTATAGTTCACTTTAGCTGTTTCTCACACATTTTGCTGTATAGTGATTGATCTATTTATATAGTGTCATACTGTACTCTTCTTATTTTTATAGTATTTCTTAATTCATGTTACTTAATAATATTTTAAATCTCAGATATATGGGATCTGTTAAACTATTTTTTTGTTATTGATGACGAATTTTCTAGTCTTATAATTAAAGAAAGCAGACAGTAAGATGCTAGTTCTTTAGAATTTATTAAGGCTTCCGTATGGCCTAGAATGCAGTCAACTTGTGTGCTATGTGTGATCCAAAGACTGTATTTTCTGCTTACTTCATAGAAAGTTAAATATGTACAGTACATGCACCAAGGTTTAGCTTCTGCCATAATTTCCTATTCAATTTCAGCTGTAGCCTCAGTCTTTGGAAGCCCAGATAAGATGACCGTGTAAATATAATTTCTCTAAACCTTGAATTTTGAGATAAAGGATCTCTGATCACACAGGCTACCTTCATTCACATCTACAGCACAACATCTGCAATGAAATTATGCACATCATTTGGATTTATTTTGAATTTATTTCTGTAAAAATACAGTTCAGGTACTAGTGTGACTTTAAAGAATAAAACAACCTTGTTATGTGCTTTACTTATTGAATGTAACTTCACATACAGTTTGGGATTTAATTTTATTTTTATTATTGCAAAAATCAATGCTGTGATAGTGATCAAGGGATGTGAAAGCTATTAGTTGTATGTACAAATTCTTTCTTTAAACCTTTCCAATAATTGAATAAATTGGAATAAATAGATTAGAAGTGAATGCAAATATTATATGAAAGTACATTAGCAAGATAACTTTAAGAGGAATATTATGTTTTGAATTAAACTGTTTATAAAATTTCAATAAAAATACAAAACAAGATGGAATTGAAAACAGAAGGATTCTTTGTACATTTCAATTGCTTTTAGAGAAGAAAGAAAGCCTAACACCACCAATTATAATACTTATATGAGCTAGCCAAAAATCATCTTCTTCTCAAAAGCTGAATGTAACTAAATGTACCGGGTTGAAGAGTGTCCTCATATCCTCTTCCCCCAAATCATGTTTACCTAGAACATCAGATTGTGACTTTATTTGGAAATATGATCTTTGAACTTATAATGAAGTTAAAAAGAGAGTGTCCCCTAAATCTATGGATTGAGATACTTACAAGAAGGTCATGTGAAGAAATACAGATACCCACTGACAGAAGATGGCATGTGGAGACAGAGGTGAGGACTGGAGTGATGCAGCTTCTAGCCAAGGATTTCTGGCAACCAGTGAAAGTGAGGAGAAAGGTAAGGAAGTAGTCTTCCCTAACCCCTTTAGAGAGAGACAACAGACTTGCTAACACTTGGGATTTGGACCGCTAGCTTCCAAAACTCTAAGAGAACACATTTCTGCTGTTTTAAGCCACCCACTTGGTGGTACTTCATTACAACAGCTCTAGGAAATGAATACACTGAGGATCTATTTAATCTCATAGATTGCAGAATAGTCACTGAAGGAGCAATCCAGTAGTTAAAAAGTTATTGTTTTTGTGCCCAAATTTTAGACATTTAATATTACATTATGACTTTTTATACTTAAAGTGGAATATTAATTATAATTCATTTGAAAGATTTAAGATATAATTCTTCTGCTCCAGAAATTCTTTCTATGATAATTGATTTCTCTCTTTGCCCAAATATTGGTTTAAATGCTTGACCATTCAGCTCTCTATATTGCAACTAGGGAAGCTGAAAGAATCTGTAAGTGTGTACTCCAGGGCTCTTAAGCAATGAGCGTAATTCCTGGGAGAAAAACACTCTACAAAAAGGGAATGAAGGCCAATTAACAAAGTCACTGCGTGTACCTCTGCCTGGATATTGTTGAAAAGGTGAAAGGATGACACTGAGGCCATGTTGATCAGAAATTTGATCCTTAAGACTTCACGGAGCATCATTACTTTCATTATTTGCTTTTACTTTTAGCAAGTAGGTATCAGTTCAGATACTCTTCATAAATGTTTCTGATATAAATAGATGTTAGAGAAGAAGAGCACAAAACAGGCCACTGCTTTAGTTTCTGAGCATGTCTAGGCTGGGTCCAAAGGGCTGCTGCTTCTGGGCTAAAGCAATTATCAGAGGGAGCAGCAGGAGGGAGCTCATGATATGACACCCACACTTTACTGCCTCTCCTCAGAAATAATGATGTCCACAGAGGCTGCCTACCTTTCTCAGTTCACACCACCCTTGGAGTTTCAGTAATTTTTTTCACAGGGCACATAGGCCAAAACAAATACCTAACCGTTCCATTTATTAAGTAGTTAGGTCCAAATAACTTAATAAGCACTTAGAGTCAACAACTTACTGCCTGTTGGGCCCTGAATAACTTCTCAACCTTTGGAGTCAGACTGGACACTGCAACACTCATTTCTTATTTCACATTGATTTTCATGCAATACTTGCTTGTTTTAAACAGCAACCACTGAAAACCAGCTCAGCAAAATATGAAGTCATTGCAACGAATGTAGCAAGCAATGATAAAACTGAAGTCTCTCAAGCTGTTGGTATCCAAAAGACATCACAGAGATTCCCTGGAAAATGGAAACTGTCCCAGGGCTCCAGTGTAAACCTGCCTTGATGCCCCTCGACATGTTTGCACACAGTTAAGAGCTCCTGAAATGTCCACAAGGAAATCTATATGATACCAGTTGGGCTGGAGTCATGATTTCAGTTTGATGTACTCCACTTCTATCTTTTTGCCTTAAGGACTGTCCCTTTATCTCCAGTCAGTAAATGCACACTACTGAATATACTCAAGAGATTGTGTGATGTGCTTGGGCAATTCATCAATGCCTGCCTGATGGTGAGTCGGCCAAAGAAGGCAGCTGTCATCATCATCATCATCACTCTTTGACAATATAAGCACAGAAGCACATAAACTCCTAATGTTCTGATTGCATGTGCCCTTATCACGCACACAGGCTCTTTTCGTTTGTTTCTTGCCCAATGGTTAGGAAAAATGGTTCACTGGGAATTGGGGAAATGCCGAGAATATGATTGTGATGGATTGTCTGAAGGCAAAAATACAGCCAGGTTCACCTCCACTGGTGGATGCACACTTGAGTAGGCTTTACCAGCCCCTTTTCACCAACCCCTTTTTTCAGACTTCCTAGTTCTGCCAAGGTCAGTTACACAGACAGAGTAACCTGCAGACCTATCCAGAAGATCAGGAGGCAAAGAAGGTGGGAATTGGGGTGGGACAGGGCAGGAAATCAGTGGCAAAAAAGAGAAAATATCAAACAGAACACAAGTGAAGTTGTAAAGACAGAGGGATTTAGGAATAAAGTATTTTGGGAGTAGAAAGAAATAAATGAGGATGTTTTACTGTATCTTCATATAAAGAACTCTTAGGGGCTCACCTACTTTTTGAGAATGAAGATTTGTCTAAAGAAGTGATTTGGGGGACTCACTTGGCTGGTGTGTCTTTAAATATCATAGCAATATAAACAAATTAAATAATAAAATGATTTAAACACACATGCACACGCATATGCATGCATATACACACACAATCCTCAAACCCATCATCCCTTTCTCTTAGGCACACAAACGAGATTACAGTTTTTTAGTCTCCTTTGCAGGTAGTATTCTTACGACTAACTTATAGTCAAGGAAATGTGAGAACGATTTTTGAACAATTCCCATACACACACCTCACATCTTTCGCCTTCTTCAGGCATGGTAGGGACAAGCAGAGAAACCTTCAGAGATGCATACTTATAGGTGGAATGCAAGCCCCAAAGCAGTATTCCCTAGGTTTCCTTTTTAGATTAAGATCTTCCAGACCAATAAAGGTCATGGGGACCTCGCAATGACCTGAGCCACACCTGACAAGCTGGTTTCTGAGCACTAGAGGTAAAAGCTTATTTTGTTAACCCTCTGGAAAGACTCATGTAATCCCTTTATCAACCTAATGTCCCCCTCCCCACCCCACCAAAAAACACAGTAAGGAGCTGGACCACCAGAATGCCTGCGGCTACTTCACAGACCTGGAGAACTTCCTGGAAAACACCCCCACCCCCCACTTCTGCTTCAAACTTCCTCTTGACCAATTTCCTTGCTAATTACAGACTGGGAAAGCAGAGGGCTCAAGCCCAAGAGTGTAAAGCTAACCAGCCCCCAGCCTGCAGGGCAGCCCTCTCTGCCCTGGAGAACTTTGTCTCCTGCTTTTGCTTTCTGTCTCCTCCATTTTCTCTAATAAACTTATAAAACTGCACTTTAATGCTCACGCATTATTTCTTTAACCATTCCCCGGGGAACTCCACAGGCCTCATCATACTGAAGATTTAAGAGACAAGGGACAGAAGTGTCTTGGCATATGAATCATTCCCTCTGAGAATGTATTTGACGGTGTATTACTCAGGGCTTGCGGGGCGGGGGTTGGGGGGTTGTGGGGGTGGAGGGAGGAAAAGGGAAATGTGGAGAGAGGGAGAGAAATAGATTCAGGCTAGGGAGGGCCGATTGGAGACCCAGGTTCCAGTTCATGCTGCAGCAAAACCTGAAAAGGTCACCTGCTGACAGAATTCCTTCTTTCTCAGGGGCATCAGATTTTTTTCTCTTAAAGCTTTCAGCTGTTTGGAAGAGGCATACCCGCATTATGGAGGGTAATTGCTTTACTCAAAGTTGATTTACATGTTAACATTATCTAAAAATAACTTCACAACAATGTCCAGAGGAGTGTTTGACTAAATATCTGGGTATTGTAACCCAGTCAAGTTGACACAAAGAATTAAACTTCACAAAGGACAACCATTTATAGACCAGTAATAACTCTTTTAGAACAGTGGTTTTTGAGAAACTATTTCCACAGCATTTGAGCCATTACAGTTATTCTTGTTACCAATGGCTGGCATTACCTTAATTAATGAACTACAAAAAAATCCATCAATTACTTTTTGTAACTTTAATTTCTTTATTTGCAAGCGTTTTCAGTTTTGCGCTGACTCCCTGATGTGGAGGGCTAGGAAAAGGGCAATTTCATAAATCTAATAAATAAGAATGATCATGATTTATTAGATCCTGCCCTGGGAATGTATTAAACACCTCAGGGTGGCATTATCTTCAGTGGGTCACCAGTAAGCACAAAGAAACAATCCATTACTAATTGATAGCTTAGTGGTTCAAGGAAGTTAATGCACTTTCTAAAAAATTTGCTCTTATCGAGTAATTGATTTATTGGCATTCCACATCTGAACATTTGTTAAGCCCTTGGTGCTAATCAGAATAAACGTGCTGAACTAATCTTTATTAAACTGCCAATGACATTTTACATGCTCCCGTTTTAGAGGCAAGGCCTCTAAATTCAGTAATTTATAGTATGTTTTACGATAGACGAAAGCATTTACTTCTCTGATGTGAGCTGTTGTGTGAAGGGTAATATTTTCCACTGGGAGCTAATAAGAAACATAAAAAAAGTCAGTGACCAAATGGCTCATTATTTAAAGACAAATGAGAGGACATAACAGAAAGGATAAGGGTTAAGACAGATAACATATTTGTAAGATCATGACATTTTCTACAGTCAGCTTTGTGCATGGCTAAGATGATAGCACTGAGGTTTCGCATCATTTAAATTAAGTTGTCAAATCAACTCCTTAGAAAAAGTTTTCCTCTGAACCATTCAGTGTGCTGTTAAGATTGTTCAGAGATTTTCATAGTGACATGGTAACCACTACTTGCCAGCCACTGAATTTGTATGAGTAGATGCTAATCCTGAAATAATTCTTTTCTTTCTCTTAGTCTATCAGGTCTGACTTCTGGGCATTGCTGTCACTTGGATCTCCTAAGTGGCAATACAGAAACTGAATACAGTTGGAGTGAAAGCACAATTTCCTGGTGGTGAAATCACTTAAATAATAGGTTGATTGAAAGAACTAGCTCTCCTCTGGTGTCTGTGGAGACACAAATGTCAAAAACAAATCCACATTCCTCTTTTAGCCAAAGAACTATGGTAGTATGGTAGAAGACCTTTTCCCTGACCCCATTGCAAGAGTTAGTCTGCCAGGAATTTTCCACGGTACTACAGAGACTGAAGCTATGATCTGTTATTGTGACCAAGGACAAGCAAGCACAGCCTCCCTACTCTGCAGCTGTACACAACTGACAAGAGTTGCCAGCAGAAACCACACATAGCCAAGGAGATGAATCTTTACCTCAGAGTATAAAAGGAGCTTCCCTAGACCCCTGTTGCTCAGCTTTGGGTAACAATATCCCTGAGCCAGCACCAGTGCTTGCAATAAAGTGCCATTTTCTCTACCTTTGAGTGCCCAGCTGTCAGTCTTCTTGTTGTCTGGAGGCTCATCCATAACAGTAGAAATGAATGGTACATTAAAAATAATTATTTTTCCAAACTGTTGACTGAAAAAGTGCGGGTTATAGCATAGTGTGTGGTTTTTACAGTATGATTCCTGGACCAGCAGCACCACATTACATGTGAAATGATTAGAAATGCAATTTCTTCAAACAATGCTAAAATTTGTATGGAACAACACAAGACCCAAATAGACAAATTTATCTTCAGAAAAAAGAAGAAAAATGGAGGAATCAATCTCTTCAACTTCAAACTATACTACAGAGTGATTGTAATAAAAAATTTTGTATTGTTGTAATAGAAAGATACAGACAAATGGAATAAAATTAAGAACACAGAAATAAAACCACACATATATGGTCAGTTAATTTATGACAAAGGAGCCAAGACAATACAATGGAGAAAGGAAAATCTCTCTAACAAATGGTGTTAGGAAAATTGGACTGCCACATGCAAAAAAAGACACTAGATCACTCCTTAATGCCACACACAAAAATTAATTAACAATACATTAAAGACTTGAATGTAAGGCATGAAACCATAAAATGCATAGAAACATAGGCAGGTATCCCTTTGGAGTGGCAGTTAGGTCACCTACCTCCAAAGGAATGCAGTACATGTACATCCCAAGGAGCTGGGCACTTCCTGGGTTGGGTTGTGATGGGGAGGGCTACCAACGAGAACAACTAAATAAAAATAAAATAAAATGCTTCTTCTTCCTCTCTTCCTGCCTGCCTGCCTGCCTACTCAACTACATTCCTGCTTGCACCTTTCCTTAAAAAAAAAGAAAAAGTTAAAAAAAACCCACATAGGCAATATGTTCTATGACATCAACTCAGAGAGGTCTTTGGGGAAGGGATACCAATGGCAAAGGAAACTAAGGACAAAAAACCAAATGGGAACACGTCAAACTAAAAAACTTTGCATAATGAAGAAGTCACTACAAAAATAAAAAAAAATCAATCTACTGTTTGTAAAATGGTACTTTCACAATGTATGTTGGACAAAGGGTTAATCTCCAAAATATATAAAGAACTCATAAAACTCAACAACAAAAATAGACAACTCAGTAATAAAATGAGCAGGAGATCTGAATAGACACTTCTGCAGAGAAGACATACAGAATCATGAAAAAACTCTCAACATCACTTATCATTAGGTAAATGCAAATTAAAATGAGATATTACCTCACATACGTGAGAATGGTCTATATCAAAAAGACTAGAAAAAAAGGAAACCTTTTACACTGTTGGTGGGAATGCAAATTACTACAACCTCTATGGACACAGTATGGAGATTCTTCAAAAATTAAAAATGAAACTACTATTTGTTCCAGCAATTCCACTTCCAAATATATGTACAAAAAAACATAAAAGCACTCATCCACAAATATATCTGCACCCCTATGTTTACTGCAATACAATTCACAATAGCCAAGATATATTGACTGTCTATCAGTCAATGATTTGACAAAATTTATGCGGTATTCAAGGGAATACCAAATGTGATACTCAATGAAATATTGACTTTTTCAAAAACTTGGATGGAACCAGAAATGATTATACTAAGTGAAATAAGCCAATATGACAAAGAAAAATATCAAATAGTTTGACTTACATATTGAATGGAAAGAAACAAAACAAATGGACTAATAAAACACAAAAGTTCTATTAACCTCTTAAATTAAAAGTGTGGTTAGGGGTTAAGGGAAGAAGGGAAGAAGCCAGGACTAGAGGGGGTAAAAGTGATAGTGGTGATGGATACTAGAACTCCGGTGGAGGTTGTAGTGTGAATATACACATTGATTGAAGTGTGAATCTGTGTTCTTAAAACTTATATACTATTGTAAAGTAATGAAACTTTCATAAAAAGGAAAAAAAAATGCAAGTTCTTGGATCCCACCCTGGATCTACTGAATCAGAAAATCTGGGAGTGTGCCCTAGCAAACTGTTTGAACAAGACCTCCAGGGGAGGCTCAAGTTTGAGGACCAGACTGCACTTATGTAAATCTAGGTGATAATGCAGTTTCACCACTTAATACATATATAATCTTGAACAGCTTACTCCTTTCCACACTCCCTTTTTATCGCTTGCATAGTATTTTAAGACTTAACAGTGCTTGGTAAAAATCAAACTACATCATAGTTTTTAAAATGAAAAACAAAAGTTTCCATTCCCCCTGCACCTCTCCCCAGAGATAAATACTTTGAACTGATTCCTGTTTTAATGTATTTTTCTGGTGTTTAAAATATTGCTTTGTATATTAAACACCTAATTGCACTCCTAGGTTTACGAGCCATATATAATCTGCCAGTGCTCCACTCTGAAAAACAAGAATGTTGATTCATGAATACCACCTGCTTTTGCCTGATTTTGTTATGCTATCGTTTTCACATAATCTAAGTTTATACAATTTCATTCTGTAACTATAATAGTCTTTACTTTTGCCTTTAGACTAATTCTAAAATATAAAACATAAAATAAAATAGTACTTGCAGTATCAGATTTATGTAAACACTATTCCCTATAGGAGGTTTCTCCTATAGAAAAATTCATGTTACTAAATTTAAGAGAAGATTTTAAGAGCATTGGATTCCAGTACTTCTTTTAGCTCACAGTCAACTACCATTGTTTCTTCTATCTCAAATTTTCCTGTTTAATATTCCTTTTTCGTTAGAATAACTTTTGTAAGGAATTTTTTCACATAGATGTGTAGGTGGCAAATCATCTGCATATTTGCATGTCTGAAAATGTATTTTATTCTTAAACTTGTAGTATGGCTAAGCATAAATTATAGGTTTCTCATCTTTTTTCCTCAGAGTTTTAAAAGTGTCATTCCTCTGTTTTAAGAAGTTATTTTAATTTTCTTTTTATCTTTAGAGTTCTGATATTATGATAATTCACCTCTCTCACCGTAGTTCTTGACACCCAATTCCTCCCCACAGGTAACTGTTACCTCTATCATATATATCCTCCCAGAATTATTTTATGAATATATTACTAAATATACGTGTTCTAGGAAATTATACCTTCTGTATTCTTCTCTTCTTTGTTTATGTTTTACAAATGGTAGTACATATATTTTTCTTATTTGACATTATGTCTTGACAATATTTCCAGAACATTACTTCAAAGACCTCTATATTTTTGACAGCTGTATAACATTTTTATATGGCTGTGCCTTAATTTGTTCATCCAGTATCTCTGAACATTTATAGTGCTTTTGATCTTTTAAAATCACAAACAATGCCACAATGAATAAACATATGCAAATGTCCGTAGGATAAACTTCCAAAAGTTGAACTACTGATTAAGCAGGTAGGTGAATTTCTAATTTTGATAAATATAGCTAGGTTACCTCAATGAAGGTTTACCTATTCATACATGAAGCAACATTTGAAATAAATAATTTTCTCTCTCAAACAGAGCATATTATCAAACTTCTCAATATCCCAGTCTCATAGAATTATTGTATATCAGACTAAATTTGCTTTCCTTTTCTTTCATTGTAGCTGAAGTTGAGTATTTAAACTATGTTGAAGAAACATTTGCATTTCCTTTTCTGGGAATTGTAGATTCATAATCTTTCCTATGTTTCTATTGGGTTCTTGGTCTTGGTTTATAGAATTTTTTTTACATATTAGAGTTGATCTTCGTATTTTGTCTTTGTTTTCTAGTGGGTTTTACTAAATAGACTTTCAATGAAAACGTTTAAGTTTTAGATTTTTTTCAGTATTTTCTTTTAAGGCTTCAGGGCTTTTTGATATTTAGAAGTAGGCCATCTTCCTCTAAGATTATGGAAATATTCTCCCATTTTCAGTTTTTATTTAATTTTAAAATTAAAAAAATGTTCAAGGTGGGATTCACCTTGGTACAAAATGTTAAGTATGAAATAAGTTTTATTTTAGTTTTTAGATAATTACCTAATTGTATAACACAAATTCATAATAAGATATAACTTCATTTATGTGTATTTAAGCTATCACTTTTATAGTAAAGAAACTTTCATATGTAGTTTACTTCTGTTGTATTCCATTCATTGTTTGAACTGCTTTATCGTTATATTTTAATGTCTGGCTATGGTCATGTTAGGTTCTTATTTATGTTAATTTTCTGAGTTTTTATACATGATCTTGCATTATTTTTTCAAAAAAACTTTATATACATGAAAATGAAATTTCTATTATTATTCTTAATAAGATCAAATTACTTAAGGGTAATTGATATTTCTATTATAACTAATGTATTAATATAGAATATAATTCATCCTTCCACTTTTCACACTTTCCTTTGCATTTTCACTGGCTTTTATTATACCTCCTGTGAACGTTTGTTCCTTGCTAAGCATTTTGCATGTGTATACTACTACTGTAAATTGAGGTATTTTCCTAAATATAATAATTTCATTATTTCTTGTGTTTACAAAACCATATTTATTTTAAGATACTGAACACATTTCTCAGTTTATGGGTATTACATACCACATCCACAACCAGAGTTCTAGTGTCGTTTACCACGGCCTTGCTTCCTCTCTCCTTCTCCCCACCTCCCACCCCGCTGGCAGCCGTATCTTATGTCCTGTTGATTTTGCTGAAGTTTAATTGTTCGTCATTTGACTGTATTCCACATATGAGTGAAACCATCCTGTACTTCTCTTTTCTTTCTGACTGACTTCTCTTGTTTTGATTTTGTATCCTGCCACTCTGCTATACTCATTTATTGTTTCCAGCAGTGTTTTGGTGAAGTCTTTAGGGTTTTCCAGGTATAATATAATGCAATTTTCAAATAATGATAGTTATTTCTTCTCTTTTTCCTAATTTGTATTCCCTTCTATGTTTTCCTTGCCTTATTGCTCTGGCCAAGACTTCCAGACTATGTTGAATAGTAGTGGTGAGAGAGGGCAAAGTTGTCTTACTTCAGATATTAGGGAAAAGGCATTTCAGTTTTTCACTATTGAGTAGTATGTTGGCTAGGGTTTATTGCATAATGCTTTTATTATGTTGAGGTATGTTCCTTCTGTTCCTGTTTTGGCAAGGCTTTTTTTACCCTTCTGCTGATTATTGGTTTTGATTGCTCTTCCTTCTTTAGTTCCCTCAGGTATGAGGTTGGGGATTTCATGTGGGCTCTCTCGGTTTTTGATGTGTGCTAAAACTTTGATATGGCTAAAACTTTCCTTTCAGAACTGTTTTTGCTGTAACCCACATGATCTGGTAGCTCACCTCTTCATTTTCATTTGTTTTCAGATAAGTCTTAATTTCATCTTTAATTTAACTGATGATCCATGAGTTGTCCAGAAGCATGTTGGTCAATCTCCATATCTTGTTTTCTTATAGTTTTGTTCTTCTGGTTCATTTCTCATTTCACCCCTTGTGGTCAGAAAAGATGCTTTCTATAATTTCAATCTTGCTAAATTTGCTGAGCCTTGTTTTGTGTTCCAAGATGTGGTCTACCCTTGAGAATGCTCCATGTATACTTGAGAAGAATTTATGTTCTTTTTTGTTGGGGTAGAACACCCTGTATATATCTGTTAGGTCCATGTGCTCTATTGTTTCATTTAGAGTCCTTATTTCTTTGTTGATTTTCTGTCTGGATGATCTCTCTATTGATGTAAGTGGAGTATTAAAGTCCTTTACTACTGTCAATGTCTACCTTTAGCTCTGTTAGCATTTGTTTTATATATTTAGCTGGTCCATCACTGGGTACATACATATTAATGAATGTTACTTCTTTTTGATGAATTATTTTATTGACCATAACATAGTGCCCTTCCTTGCCTTGAGATAGCTTTTTCAGGTGGAAGTTTATATTATTTGAAATTAGTATTGCAGTTAGTGATTTCCTTTCATCACAGTTGCCTTGATATATTTTTCCATAGCCTTTGAATTTCAGCTTGTATTTATCTTGAGATCTGATATGAGTTTCTTGGAAGCATATTATTGATGGATTCTGTTTTTTTGATTCATCCAGCAACCCTGTATCTTTTGATTGATATGTTCAGTTCATTCACATTTAGGGTGATGATTGATACACAGGGCTTTATTGCTGTTATTTGAGCCTATGTTTTCTATTGGGTTCTGTGTCTGTTGCTGCATTTCCCCTCTATTTTTATTTATGTTTTCCTCTGTATTGTTTTTGGTGTCAATTCTTTCAATATCATCTACTTTGCACCTATGTATCTCTTTTGAGTTATGTTTTGTGGCTACCACATGGATTATTGCTATCTTTACATCTCTATGACAGTCTTTTATGAACTGTTGCCATATCATATTTATGTTTATATAGATAACAATTTTATTTCCTCCACTGGTGATTTTTTTTAAGGAAAGGTGCCGGTAGGATTGAAGGCAGGTAGGCAGGCAGAGATAGATAGAAGAAGAATTTTATCTATTTTTATTTAGTTGTTCACATTGGTTGTTCCCCTCTGGCCCCAGGTCTTGAACCTGGGACCTTGTGATGTATGTAGGACTACTCCCAGGTGTACTAGACTGCTAGGCCACCAGGGTGCAGCCCACATTGGTGATTTTTGTTCTCTTCTGGCCAGTATTGTCTCTGTTGAGAAGTCTGATGATAGTCTAATGGGGATAAATTTGTAGGTTGTGTTTCTCTTTTCTCTAGCGACCTTGAGTAGTTTTTCTTTGTTGCTGACTTTTGTGAGTTTTTACTATAAAGTGTATAGAAGTAGGTCTTTCCATATTTAGAATTTTTGGTGTTCTTTCTGCTTCTTGGACCTCCATGGTTGTTTTTTGTGAAGATGTGGGAAGTTCTCTGCTACTCCTTCTTCGAATAGGTTTTCAGTAACTTTTCCCCTCTCCTCTCCTTCTGGGATACCGATGAACCTTGTTTGTTCTTCTCATGGTGTCTGATATTTCTCATAAGATTTCATTTTTCCTCAATCTTGTTTCTCTCTCCTATATTGTGAGGGTTGCCCCTGTGATTTTGTCTTCAATTTCTGAGATTTGTTCTTTTGTATGATTGAGTCTGCTTATGGAGCTTTTCATGTTTATCTTCAGTATCTTGACTGTGTCTTTTATCTCTTGCATTTCTGCTAGGACTTTCTTCATGACCTCAATCTCCTTGGTGACATATATCCTTTGATCTGTCACTTATTTTTTGAGGCTTTCCAATTGCCTTTGCATGGTTCATTGTATATGCCTCCTATATCTCATTCAGCTTTTTTATAGCTACTCTTTTGAACTCTTTCTCAGTTAGGCTGTCCCATTCAATGTCAGGGGAGTTCTTCTCTGGGGAGGTCCTGGCATCTTTCACTCTTCGGGCCGTTTGTGTTTTGTGTGACTTTGCTTTTGTCATGGCTTTCTTTTCTGTCTTAGATTTAGAACTGTGGCTTTCTTTTTTATGTTATATTTCTTCCTGAGTGGTGATTTTGGGTTCTGGTGTGGTCAGTATCATCTACTTGGCTTCCAGGGAGGGTGGGGTGGGACCTGTTGTCCTCTCTGGAATGGTCAGGTTTTGTGGGCCACAAATTATGTGTCAGTGGTGTCCACTGATTTCTGTGGGGATGAGGGGCAAGTCTTCTCTTGCATGCCACTTACGGGAAGCTCTCCAAGCCAAGTGCTGAGTTAACAAGTAGACCTTGTGAGTTCTGTGATGCCACAGCTCTCCAGCACAGGGGGAAGGGGGCTCAACAGTAGGTCCTCTTGTACTCGCATGTAGTTACTATATCTCCTTTTGGTGATCGGTCTTATTCTTGATTCCCTGGCTCCTCTGCCAGCAGCAAGATTGCCTTTGGTTCTGTGTGCTTCTTCAAAGACTCAGGGAGATGGGTATTCTACCCCACTGACTGTTCTCCAGAGTCTGGCCTGGAATCTCCCAGTTGGGACCCTATGCCCTACTAAGCACAGGCTTTGAAAATCTTTCCTCTATTCTTCTAATTGCTTATGGTTTGAAGATATGATGATTATTTATGTATATTACATTTGTGCCCAGCTACATTATTGCATTCTATTATCACATATAAGTGCTATCAGTTGATTTTTCATATTTCACAAGTGTATCCTGAAACCATCTGTAAATTGTGATAATATTAACTTTTGTAATTTTTATCCCTTTAATTTAACTCTGTTGTCCATTTTTGTGTTGCCATTACTGCCAGAGTAATGGCAAATAATTTTGGAAATAGAGGACACTCTTGTTTCTGATTTTAATGGCAATCCTCCTAATATTCTCTATCATGTATGAAATACATATGTTTAATCATGTTAAGAAATATCTCATTTATTTCTATTATTAAGATTCTTTAAAAATTCTTGATAAAATTTCTGGATATGGATAATGGTGATAACTGCACAACAATGTAGTGTACTTATGCCATTGACTTGTACAGTTTAAAATGATTAAAATGGTATATTTTATATTATACATATTTACCACAGTAAAATAGTAGCTCATCAAAAATAATTATTGTCGGTGGCTGAATTTAACCAAATATCTTTTCAGCATCTATGCAGGTTAGTCTTTTTCTTTACTCTTTTAAGGAATAAGGAGAAATGCACATGCTCTGAGCCACCTTGCTTATGTTCATGCCGCAGGTCTTTTGCTCTCTAGCTGTGTAACCTTGGGGAAGTCACTGAAGCTCTATATGCTTCTGTTTTCTTCTCTCTAAATTATGATAGTGTCTAACTCTTGGTTTCTTGCCTGTTCTTGTATTCTTATCTTGTTTATTTCATAGATATATCTTCCTCCTTGAAAAACATTCATTTTTTCTATTATCTTCAGGATAAGAAGCCATAATAATTACAGCTAACACTTATAATATGCTATTACGCTTCTAAACTTCAGCACTCTTAGATGTATTAATTAATACAATCCTCTCAATATTCTGTTAGGGAGAAATTATTATTATCCCTATTTTAAAGATGAATAAACTGATGCAGGGAAAGAGTAAGCACATAATTAGGAAAATGCATTATGAACTTGGGCATTCGAGCTCACATCTTCCTACTTTTAACCACCATGCTGTAGTGTCTCTCATGATCAAATTGCTACAAGTTTTGGTACCTTTTCTTCAACCCATAGGATCTCAGTTTATTATCTACAAACTGGGATTAGTAATATCTATCTCCTAATTCCATTGTGAGAATAAAATATCTTGCACTGTACTTAGCAAATATTGCACTCCATAAAATCTCATGCTTATTCTTTACAATTTAGCTTTGACTTATAGTCACTCTAGACTTAGACTTCCAAGGCTCTTTTATCCCCCATGGCAGACGCTTTTCATTGAAATTTTAGTATTCAATCATTTCGAGAGTATTTTCATTAATATCATGTGACCACAAGCATCATCCCTTAATTACACCATTCTCACTGATATTAAGACTATAAATTTAGCTCCAAATTACTCTGCCATAATGTGTTTACATATTTCCTTATTTAATTTTAGTTTTTTACATTTTTATGTGTTTTTATTCCTTTTTATGTGCAGTGATTCTTTTCTCTTACAAAAGTCGGTGAAGTTATTTCTTCAAGCTAAAGTAGCTCACCCCATTCGATTTGTAATGTGCAGTGAGAAAAGTATTGAGATACCTTCTGGTGTTTGGAAATGTGTCCATTTCACTGCCAGACCTCTTCTTTGTTGGAGACAATTAAACATGCTATGTATCTATCTCTTTAATTTACACCTAGGAGACTCAAGGAGTTGGACAGGAGGTTATTTGGATAAACCAAGGTGAAGGTGCTAGTTCGTCATCTTGCTGCTTGCCTATGCAAAAAGGTGGGTGCCACTTTCTACTCAGACTCAACAGGACTCCTAGGGAATGGAAAAGAGGTACTTGCTAGTGTTTCCAGCCGGGGCCATTCTGGGGCCAGTGTCCCATATAATAATTCTCAAGCCTGTCTGCACATAATAATCACCCAGAAGTTAAGCAAAATCCTGATGTCCAAAGCCTCAGTTCAATTAAATTAGAATCTGTGATTGAGTTATAGGCATATATACATCAGACATATTTTTTCAGCTCTACTATACAGTGAAAGCTGAGAATCACTGCTCTCAAATCTTTGTTTCTGTCAAATCTAGTTTGACTTTAAGATCTTTGGAAAAGTATTAACACTAATGACTAATGCGGGGGGATAAATTTGCAACTCCCCTGAAGAATACTAAAAGGTAAGGACAGAGGGCTAGATAATGATGTCACTTCATGATGACTTCTAGTTGGAGGGCAATCTGGCAGCTTTAGAAATTTTCCTTTTAAATAAGGTCATTCATAGTGCAAATGAATTAATAGTAATTTGGGGGGAAATCACCTTATTTCAACCTGTCATTTTCCAATCTTCTGGATACTTTTTCACTTCATGCAATTTTGGCTGCCTTGACCTTACTTTTTGTTTGGTGTGCTTTACTTCAGGACTCTTCTTTTATAAGCAAAGTAGGAGTCAGCTCATCAAGCTAGCCTTTAATCTCTCTTATTATTTAAAACTTGGCTTGGGCTGTGTTCCTAGGTCCATTTGCAAACAAAAGTCTTGCAGATCTCCCATCTCAAGAAAATTCCAAGGTCCTTGTATCATTTAGGATGAGAGCTTGGGTACAGCAAGGGCCAATGTTCAGTCCATTGTGAATGCTAATGATTTCTGTATATCACATTTTTCAAGATAAGCCATACTACTTTTCAGTTATAAAGATGTTATTTCTAAATATTTTCTTTAACTGCAATATAATTGACAAAACATTTATAAGTTTGTGTACAATGTGTTGATTTGATAAATTTACATATTGCAATATGATTACTACTGTAGCGTTAGCTCACACCACTGTCAGATCACATAATTACTATCTTTTTTGCCGTAAGAACATTTAAGATGTACTCTGTTAGCAATTTTGAATCTATCCCTTCCTCTTTATGATCTCAAATGTAGATAATTACTAGTCTCCAGACTAATCTCTCTGAAATCCAGTCACCTTTGCTACTGGCAAGGTGGTTGGTCTCAAATAAAAATTTCGCCATTGTTCTCCCACTCTGCTTAAAATGAACCCATTAACAGATCACCCTGATGATGTTTAAATATGTTAACAAGGCATTGAAAGCCCCAAGTTATGGTCATTTCTCTACATCTCTACTCTCATTTCTTCCCATTCCTAACCTTGAACTTCATACTTGGGTCTCAAGGGCAGTTTAACTCACTTGACTTTTCCTTTGTCCCTTCTGTCTGCAGTGTCTTTGCTACGCAAACTCCTACTTTTTCAGATCCACCCAGGC
>RJWH01009415.1:0-22862 GCA_004363575.1 Solenodon paradoxus | reverse complement strand
AAATTTTGTCCAAATGGTAATAATTGAGCTTTGTAATAATATGAAGAGATTATCTGTAAAAGTTCAGATTACATTATAAATGAAAATGGGAAGATGAAAGGAAATAGTTGTCTAAAACTCACATTATTCTAAATAAAAATTCAGTGAAAAGTGGATGCCTCTGGAGAGCTGAGAGATCTTTAGACTCTATGATTTGAGTATGAAATATTTTCAGGGAATTAAAAGTCAGGAATAAAAAAATTATATCAGCTAAATGCATGAAAAGATACTGAAGATGATACTGTATGAGAGCATCTACACCAGCTCATCTGAGAAATCTGATGTTAAGCATCAAGGAAATCTACTTTGCTCAATTTTCACTCAAATACTTTATGTGCAAGGATTTCCAATTTATCTGCTTCACCATGGTATAAAATATAGTTATATAATATCAATTCTATTATTTTGGCAGTGTAAGATGAAACAATAGTTTCATTAGTTTGAATCTTTTAACAACGTATACCTTGCCATCTTAAAATTTCAAAAGTGATATGTTTATATTTAGAACAAAAGCACTTCCAGGTCTAATATCATTTCCCAGATACAAGGCATGTCTTTAAATTGACAGAGCAAATACAACTTTAATTCTTATTTTTTATATATTTAACTAGTTTAAACATTTAACCTTAGTCAATAATGACTTCCATTTTCTCTCAGGAAATCTAAAATATACTTCTTTTTCTAGATGCTTACTTCTTCTGTTTTCTCTTTTTCATGCTGGTATATTCCTTCCTTTAAATGATTGTGTTCATTGATTAATTTGCCATATCTTTCTTCCATTATAAGACACTGCTTTCCAAATCCAGCTTCTAGTCCTTTTAAGCTATCCTGAAAATGGTCTTGCGAGTTCCTCAATGACTTCTCTGTTTTACCAGCTTCCCTGTGAGCATCATCCAGTAGTTGAAGCCACATATT
The DNA here is from genome assembly GCA_004363575.1 of Solenodon paradoxus. Classification (NCBI taxonomy): domain Eukaryota; kingdom Metazoa; phylum Chordata; class Mammalia; order Eulipotyphla; family Solenodontidae; genus Solenodon; species Solenodon paradoxus. The sequence goes on along the minus strand of RJWH01009415.1, from coordinate 21,908 downwards.
TTCACCTTGTTCTTGAGATAACCTCGCCTCTAAGGATTTCTGTTTTCCAATGTACTTTTCCAATTGACATTGTTTCTTTTGAAACAAGTGTTCGGTTTCCTTCTTTGGAAACTGTGTTTGTCTGAGGTCTCTCTGGACACATTCTAAATCCAAAGTCTTTTCTCTGAGAGCGCATCTCATGCTGTGACACTCCATTTCTGAGTCCTTAAACTTACTTTCAGCTTGAGAAAGTTGTTTAGAAAGACTCTCCTTGTTTTCATTCAGGTTGGACGCATCAAAATTCATTTTTTCTTGTGAATGGAAACACTCATCTCGTGCTCTCTGGAAAGCCAGTTCTAGGTCGATTTTTGATGTTTGGGTTTGCTTGTGATCATGTATAGCTGTAGCTAGTCTAGAACGGTATGACCCAACCTCTGTCTTCAGGCTCTCTTTGTGTTCTTTTTGATTTTTTACTTTCATGTACAGCTCTGTACTCTCAGCACTCAAAACACCAGGCTGTCTTTGATATTTAAGTATTATCTTGGTTAATGTTTCTTCATTGATTTTTATTTGCTTTTGAAGTTCCCCATTCTTTTTCTTAACAATTTCAAGGTCCTCAAGACATTTCTTTTCCTTTTCCTGGCTCTGAATTTTTATTCTGTCTATTTCCAGGTTTAGCATGGTGATTTCCTTCTGAAACATGCGATTTTTCTGCAAAAGACCTTTTTCTTCTTCATGACTCTCATAAACCTTTTAAATAAAAGAAAAAGGAGACCTTTAGTACTCATTACATGAAACAATTTCCTCTAAAATTGAAAAGAACCCATCTTCAACACAATAAAATTGCTGCAAGAAATGGATGTCTATTTAGAAAAAAAAATTTGGATATAAATGTCACATTTAATACAAGCATAAGTACCCAAAAGTTCAAAAGTTCAACAGAAGATGTGAATCCATGAATGAAACCAACAATCCACAAGAGACATTTTAAGAAACTCAGAAATGGAAAGGTAGTTCTCTTTAAATTACAAAAAATTCAGACAGCTATGAATTAAACAGTTCATGCATATATTTGAATTCTTAGATTTCCTAAAAGATCTTGTCCCTGAGATTTCATTGATATTCTACTACTTTCTAAACATTTTCATAGTCAGTTATAGAAATTTAATCTACTGTTAACACACAAACTAGGCATTGCATGGAGCACATCTACATGCATCAAGGGCTCCGGTATCTGTCACAATCCTGGAATGCAGAGGTGAGCAATACAAGGAAGCTTCAGGATTTTCCCCAGATCTTTAGACTCCACCATGAGTACCACTATTATTCTGGCACTGAATCATAGCTACTTCTCTGGTGAAAATATGCAAATACAAAAGAAGACTTGTATTTCAGCACACTAACAGCAAATAAAGTAAAATTTTTAGAGGTCATCTTTAAAAATCATGAAATTATTTGATGCAATAAATTCTTCATAATGTATAAAATGGTAAAGCAAAATAAGGAAATACACTCAACTATTTTAAAAGGAATAAAATACTGTATATACTGTGGGGCATTTTACTGTTTTCAAAGTTCCTTACACTGCAGTAAGAAACCTTTTGAACAAACTGTCATTTTTATTAAGTAGGAGAAAGACATACAAAAATATGGTTTGTGAGCTGACAATATGTTTCTTTTTATTGTATATACATATTTGAACATATCTAAAGAGACCATCTCACAATTCACATTATTGAGTCATTTTATCTCTTTTTCTTTGTAGAGGTGGTTTAAGCCTTCCATATTGTACAATTTTTGGCATTCTAGTCTTGAAAAAGTTGAGATTCATTTCATTCCTTTACACACTAGACTGCATTATGCTCTTGGTCTCATAACAATACAAAAATGTCAGAAGCTTTAGAGAAATTAGAACAACAAAAGTAAGTATGCTTTTAAAAACAACGATCTTTATTTCTCAGTATAACTCAAATTTTCATTTGGAAAACTCCTAAATTTGGTATCAACAAAATATAAACATATAGAGCATTGTGAAATTAAGCATATTTGTAATATATTAAACTAGTTTCACAGAATTTCAAGGCAATGTGTATTTTTAACAATAAAATCACTAAATTCATAATTTATATGACTCTTTAATCTCTGTGTTAGACTCCATTGAAACAGCAAGAATATATTAGAAACAAAATATTTGGCATTTTACCCTTAATTCTAAGGAAAAAAATTGCTGTTATAATAGATTCCAAAATAATTTATATTTTGTAATTATTTTAAATGTTTTAAAAATATCAAATAATAATCTACTGAGTCTTAAAAGACTAATCCACCAATTGATTTCATTCGGACTATATTACTTTATTAAATCACAGAAAATGATATTTAACCATTTAAAATTTTACATACATATGGGTAGTGACTTTCATTTCCTCCAAGCTTTGCTTTATCTTCCTGTGGTGTGATTTCTAAATCTATTTCTGCTGACAAATTAATACATTTGGTTAGAACAATTAGATTAAATCCATACTCTTCACAAAAAACAGAAAGAAAAGAACAGTGTATTGAGGATAAATTGCACTTAAATTTTAACTGAGTATTTACTTTCAAAGAAATACTTTAGTTGCCTCAAACTTCAAAGCCATTGAGAAAACTTTCAGTGTCAACTGTTCAAGATACACACATTTCTCTGACTTATTAACAAATTCTTCCCCCTAGTATCAAGCAACAAAACATTTAAATCAAAATCAAATATTAAAATCCCATATAGTCATGTTATATGCTCTACCTCACGGGAGTAGTTTATAATAATACAACAAGCTTCAACTTGAAAATGATTCATTTCTGAAAATACTGTATTTTTATGCCTTTATCATGGTATCTTTCTTTAATTTGAAATGCTTTCTTCTGATATTAGGACAAATTTCTTTTCCTCTTTTAAGAGTCAGCATGCTTGTTAAGCCCTCCTAGCAATCTTTCACAGATAAATGGTGTCTCCTTCCTTGGGCCTACCTTAGTGCTTTAGGATTGATTTTTCTTGTGAGTCTTTCCCACATGAACTATGAACTATTTCTTTAGATCTCTATACCCTTTGCTATAGAAGACATTCTCCTAAATCATGTTTGTGCAAATAAGCTTTTAAACAATAATGACTGAGATCCTGCCAAGTACTAAGTACAGGTTTAAAGAACTATATGAATAAACGGTGTCAAGAATGGATTTTGTAGAGACAGTCGTTGAGTTGACACTCAACACCGGATAGCTGGATTGCAAGGGACAGAGGGCAGGGAGGAATGAAAGCAGGCAGGGCTATAACAAGACAGAAAAAACACATATTTGCTAAGCAGTATTTGTCTAAAATATAGAACAATTGAGGAAGATATCAATCACCAGCGGTTTGGAATGTTAACAAAAAGGGATGCCCCTTAGAAAAGCCTAAAAAGGAATAGTTATAAGAATTCAGTTTAAGTCATGTATGTAATTCTGAGATTGCCTAGACATTACTACACTTTTAAGAATGAGTAGTTCAAGAACATGTTTCCTTTTAACCATGAAAGCCACAACAAGAGACACATTTGAGGGCAATTCAAATAAACGGAGAACGACAAGGTGAAAAATGTATGATGCAGGGCTTTACTGAGGGAATGTGTCAAGAAATATTTAAGATATTAAAGGTAGACATTTTGGGTCCCTAAAAAATATGTTCTGCTTAATACTTTTAAAGAGGTGTTAGTGAAAAAAATCAATATCAACTGTTTCCATTGCTTAGATTTATATTGTACTTTTTCTGTTTCACAACTCCCTATGTTGAGAGAGCTTGTATAAAGTATTTTGTTTTAAAAATCATGCTTTTTTGATCTACCAAGCTCTTGAAAAATAGGAGCAGACAATTCACTCTCGCAGCAGATAAAAAAACTTTGGATTTATAATTCATAACCACACTTCTAGAAGATATTTGATAATCTCTTTTAACTATTACATTAATTCTACAGTTGAGGAAGAAAAATGGTAGAGGTGAAAAACATTGATTTATTACTATGAATATTATCATATGATTTATAAAGGCACTGAAGTAACTGCTGTATAGAGTAGAACCCATAATAGTTGCAGTTAATAAGTAGGTATCCTAAGAGAATTAAATATGATCTTCCAAATTGTTTTAGAATGATACGCCACAACTTAAAACCTTGACACAATATATCCTGTGAACTATTAGTTCATAAACAATAATGAAACAATGTGATAGACATGTGAAGGAGCTACTGTGTATCAAATTCTCAGTGATTTCCATCTATTGATAGGAAAACCAAACCCAAAATACACACAAAATATTTGAATTAGAATGTTTTTTATTCTTTTACTGAACATAGCTATAATTAATAATTGCTCTAAGATAAATTTTGAGAGAGGACGTATTATTAAAATGAAAATCAATAGACCTATACACAGTTCTCTCAACGAGGCTCAAAATTCTAAATGCAACCTGTTTCCTAATGGCAGGTTTGTTAAATATTAGCCTAATTTAAATTATACTTCCCTAAAAATATTTGTCATTTATATAATGTTTGATTATAGGAAGCATGCAAATATTTGACAAAACCCATAACTCTGCTCTCTTCTTTCCAATTGTATTATTTGAACCTATTGGATTCCAGTCTATTAACCAGTAGCATTTGTAGAATATAAATGTATAAGTGGCCAGAATTTCTTGTATTCCTCCTTGAGAGAGAAAATTTAGGCCTGCATGACCACCAATACATCAATCAACAGTGTGTTGTCAACAAAGAGAACAGTATGAATGGCAAAATTTCTCTCTGTTCCGCAGACATATTCTGGTACTGAAAGCTCATTTATATTCTTGTCACATTTCAATTAATGTTCCTTAGAGGAAAGATGACATTTATTTAAGTGATTATTTCACTGAATATCATCTGTTATCTACATTCCTTCTTTGCCTATGACGACTCTGTGATGGATATTATAGGGTCAGGCAGTAGTATAACTCACCACTATTTGTTAGAACCACTTTCTTTATTAACAGTGCCTCTATTCTAATCACATTACTTTGCCATTCACCCTAGATTTGTATAACCAACAGTTCCAAATGCCATGCTACAGCTACATCAATAAAGTAACTCCTCAAGGGAAAGCTGTGTGTGAGAAACTTACCACTGTAGGGAATATCAAAACCAACCACACACTGCGCCTGTCTAGCCCTGCCCAGCCACGGTATATTTCATTACAGACACAGAAAGGCCTCCTGGCCTTCAATGTAGGGCAATCTGCACATGTATGCAACTCAAACAGGAATCCTAACTGTCACAACTCCATAGCTTAGCCTTGCTCACCTCCCTTTTATAGTCCCTTAGCTATTTCATATCTCTATTCTGCCAGAATAATCCGAGGGGGGAAGATGGTGCTGGAATCAAGCTGTTACCTTCAGCTTTACCCCACACTTTTGTGAACAGCACAAAGTCTCAGTAAATGAGTGCAGCTCCTGAAACTCCAGTAAAAGTTCACCATCAACAATTGGTTGTGTAGAAAAAACTCTACTTCTTCAAGAGCTCTCAACTTGTTGGAGAACTGACTGAATCTTTTAAAGACTTCATCAACTTGAGGGCCTTAAAAAGGAGAAGGCTTTTGGCCCAACTAATTATTGATGAGGAATTAAAACTGGATTCAATCTGTATGTGACCTCTTGGTCTAGTGGTTATGCTGACCAGGGCATCATCCAAGTTCCCTCAAGGACCTGCATTTGATTCCAGGGTGGAACAACCTTGATGAACAACTAAATAACTTTTCCCTTGGCTCTCCTCTCTTCCTTCCTGCCTGTGTGCTTCCCTCCATTCTTGCTTTTACATTTCCTTTGACAAATGTATAAAGACGACATTGAATCTTTGAATGCTCTAATAAAGCAGCTTGGACTCTATCCCCTTGGATGTCTTCCCCAAGGTCACCACGCACACCCACCCTCCCTTCTCCCTTCTCCAGTGGGCTCGCATTAGACTCTATCCATACTGCTGACTCTCAAGTGAGCTCCCATCTGGAAGACTGCATTGTGGACAGAAGCCTGTTTCCTTCAGTCCGCAGCCCACTCTCTAAAGATTCTTTCCTTGGTTAACTCTTGTGTGTAAACAAAGTTACCTCGTGTGCCACTTATGCTGCCTGTTGAAATCTTTCCCTGACAAAGCCCAAGAACCCAGCTGCTTCCCACAAGGCTTTAATCTCTGCCTTTCTCCATCTTCATGTCCCCTATTCCATGTCTTTTTTTCCTGACTGCCCTTTCATCTTAGTGTCTCTAGAATAGAATGACTAACCACTTAGGTCCTTCAGAGGCACTCTTAATTTAATCTGTTGCCTACATCTATTATGTTTTTATCCTTGTCACTTCACTTTTACCTTAATATTTGTAAGACACTATTTTCTTTGGCAACTACAATACACCAGTATTCATGGATTAAATCTGCACTCTGCTAAATATCTTTCTTTGTAGTAAAATAGTTATTACCTTCCACATGTCCATTTAATACATTTTTTCTATTTTGATTGACAGCCACATTTAAAGGATTGACATGCTTCTTAGGTAGTCGCTCAGAGTTACTCTAGTAAAATGAATCTATATAATCAACTGCATAATAGTTTTATTATTTTTTCTAAGAAAATGTATGAATTCCCAGGCTTAAATGAAAACTTAAACATTATTGAAGATTGTATTGAAAACCAAATTTTAATGAGAAAACTATTATATGATCTCCAGAGAAAACTATCTTATGTTCATTTGGCCATAGATTTTGTAAAATGAGGATAGGAGACTGGATTAAATATTTTTACCAGAAAATGCTTACAAGCGCATTACAAATAGGAATGAACTTTAAAACACCTGACTCTCCTTTGCATTCCATACCTAATAAAAAAGACATGTAAAATAATTTTTATGAGCATAGCTGCCATATAGTATTTCTATAGAAAAATATGATTTAGCATTATCATGCCATGTCTGACATGAGAAGAAACCTTGTAGAATTTTTTGTTGATTGAAAAAATAACTTTGAAATCAGCTTCCTTCAGATAAATAAAGGATTGAAAAACTATGCCTATTTACATAAAGTCATTGAGATGAAAAATGGTACAATAAAATATTAAAAAATAAGAAACACTTTAACTCCCACTTAAATAATAGCACATTTTAGATATACTTTGTAATTCAATAAATTCATCACTGGTCTTACTGAGGGATGAATGAGAACCTTTATTAACCATATGAAATGTGTCATATACCTGTCCACATTTTCTTTTCTCAACCCAACAATAATATGATTATGCTGATGATTATCACACTCATTGCATCCTGGTCATTCCAAGATGTTTAAGTAAAGTGGATCAATGTGATCCAATTGCCTTCTCTTAGACCTTTACATAACTGGTTTTCTCTTATCCTTCTCTAGGCAACGTCTTTCAAATCCAGAGATGTTTTCTGCTCACCCAAATTCCACTCCTCCTTACAGCCCATCCTAAATGAACTTTCACGATACTCTCTCCTATGGTTCTCTATTTTCTCCATGTGAAGCACTTTATACTGCTATATAATGGATTTTTTACTACTTTATTAGCTCCTACCGATATAGTCTGCTCCTCAACTTGGACTTTCAGTGTCTTCTCGAGTGGTAGGTAGTGTGTAACTAATAACAGAAATTTATTTAATGTCAACCTATTTAAAATCTCTAAGAGATTTTTAAGTACCTGTTGTCTCTATACATATAGAGCACTCTGATAACAGATTACTGAAACTTAGATACACTAAAGGAGAAATAACATGCCTATTCTAATTTCCCTATTCATTTATCGACCTACTGCCCTTTTATTGTGCTTGGGGCTTAACAAATGGTCTCTCTGACACATGAGAAGTTTTGCCATAGAATCATAATTTGGCCAGAGGTGTCCTGGAATACTTCTTTAGATTGTAGATAATCTCAGTTCTCTGATACTTTATGAATTCTTACCCTTCTTGGCACTAACTAACCTGATTTCATTAGCGTGTTAACCATCTGCCAACTTGTACCATTTAGTACATAATCATTTTATTTACTATAGGTTAAGATATAATGAAATACTTTTTTGGACACATGTAGAGCTGAGAAATTAAAGTCAACATCTCGCCTATAATGCCTTAACATCATTCAATATATATATTGTAAAATAACAATGAAAAAGAGAGTACCTCAGAATCCCAAGGTGATTCTATAGCTTCCTTTTGTCTTAAAAGTAAAGCTGATATATCTATAAATGTAGTCATGGATATATTAATAAGAATATGTATCACTATGAAATTTAAATACACAAATCTATCTCCATGAAGTGTTATTTCAATTCAAGTGATACTAGAAAAGATTTTAGAGGGTTGAGCATTTTGAAGAAATAATAGTTGGTAGTAGTTGTGACACTGATGATGAATGATAAAAATGAAAAATATTTTAAAGAAATGGATCATAATTGGCCCTACATATATTGTATTTATTTCTATTTAAGCAGAAGAAAACTTCATTACTTCCTGTGACAGCTGGAATAGGGCCTATGTAAAATAGACCTCTCCCCTACTTATTAAAACCATTTTGTTGTATTATTATTAATGTGCCAATTGTATCTCTATTCTATCTCATTACTTTCACATCTATTATAGAACTGTATCATCAGCTATCCCCACTGCCAGGTTATAGTTAATACAATAAAGTAACTTCCGAAAGGAAAACAAGGGGGTAAGAAATGGTCACTGCAGGGAACAACAATTCTAACAGCACACTGTCTCTAGCTAGCCCTTCCCAGCCTCAATATCCTTCATTACACACCAAAGGCCTCCTGGACTTCAACCTAGGATAATCTGCACACGTATGTAGCTGAGATTGGGAACCTTACCTATAACAACTCCATAACTTAACCTTGAACACTTCTCTTTTACAGTTCCTTTGCTGTTTTCTGGTGCAGGGTATGATTAGTTATCTTTATTTTCAGGTTTTCACCAGTCATTTGTGAACAGCAACAAGGTCTCAGGAAATGTGCGCAGCTCCTGATACTCTAGCCAAAGGTCACTATCAATGATTAGTTGGTCAGAAAGCCCCCTGCCCTTTCCAAGGCACTTAAGTGTTTGAAGAATAGATTAATCTGTTAAACGTTTCTTCTTCAATAGTAAGACCTCTAAAAGGAGAATGTCTGCCCAACAAATTATTGATAATAAACATGAAGTGAATTCAATCTGTGTATTACCTGGTAGCCTACTGGCTAAGTCCACCATCACATAGCCTCCATATACTGAAGGACTTGACCCAAAGCTGGGGGAACAACCAAGATCATCAACTAAATAAAAACATTAGTTTTATTCCTCTGCTCTCTACCTGCCTCCGTGTCTGCTTCCCTTCATTCCTTCTTGCGCCTTTCCTTTTGGAAAAAAGTTCAATCTGTGACTGCTCTACTGAAGCAGTCTTGATCTCTATCCACTTGTCTGTCTTCCCAAAGGTAGCATTAGACTCTGTCCCCACTGCTGACTCCTGGGTGACCTCCCATCAGGGAGTCCACACTTGGCAGACATCAGCCCCCTTCAGATGACCGCTGACAGTTTCTCTGAAAAATGCCTCTCCTTTCCTTGCTTTCCCCTTGCTTGCAAATAAAATAACAATACCTTGCTTGCCACTTATCAATGCCTGTGGAATATTTTCCTGATGGAGTCAAGGACCTCAGCTGCATCTCACCATGACACTGTATACTCTGCATTTCTGATTCTTCATCCTCTTCACTTCCTTATTTCCTGACCTCCCAAAAAACTTATTCACTTGAAAAGGAACTAATTATTTCTATCCTTTAGAGTCACTTTTTATTCTGATGCTCACACATCTGAAAACACTTCATCTCCTTGTCACTTCTATTTGTCCTTAACTATGCTTTAATAGATGATTTTCTTTGGATAGTACGACACACCAGTATTCATGGTTTAAATCAATACTCTGTCAAATGCCTCTTTTAATAAAATATATTTCATACCTTCTGCATGTTCAGTCAATATATTTTTTCTGTTTTGATTGACAGTCACATTTAAATGATCAAAATACTTCTTGGGAAGACCTTCAGAGAGACTCTAAAAATTGATTTCAATAATAAATCACATAAAGTTTTTTTTAACCCCTTTCTAACCAAATATTTTAATTAACTGCCATAAAAACAGAAATGACAGAACAAAATTAGAAGCAACAGAAAATGTATTGAAAATGAAGAAAATACCAGAAAACCATATATCTCTAGATGTTTGCTCACCAGATCACATCTATTTTTTATCTTAATACTGCCATTCACACTTTAAAATGAGCAGAGGGAACTGGATTAAATATTTTCAAGGAATACTACTGACTTTCACATGTAATTCACTGAGAAATTAGCTTCCAAACACCTCACAAAATACAAGACATTTAAAATTTTAATGAGTATTCACACCATATAATATTTCCAATGAAAACAGTGTGTGGAAATATGATGCATGGTATAAGAAACATTGAAGTATATCAGGTAGACTATAAAAAGGACTCGAAAAGTTGTTTATTGTATGTATATGAAGGCTGAGAATAATCTGTCTAATGAAACTTTAATGACATCAAAAATGGTTCAACAAAATGAAAATGTAATAAAAAACTTTAATTCCATCTATAGCAGCAAAAATTTTATATATACTGTGTATCTCTTAATAATTATTAGCTTTACTAAGAGGATAAGAAACTATTAACCATATGAAAGGTGTCGTGTATTTATTCACATTTTGTTCTCTATACACATTAAAAATGATTATGATGGTTATCACACTTTCTGAATCCTGGTCATTTCAAGATGGAGTAAAATGGATTGGTATGATCCAGTGTTCTCTCTGGACAGAATGCCTTTCCTTAGACCTTTACATGACTCACTACTGCTAATCCTTCTCTTGATAGCTTCTGTCACAGAGATCTTTTCTGATCATCTAAATTCCACTTCTGCTTGCAGCCCATTCTAATTATAAACTCCTTCAATATTCTCTCATGAGGCTCTCCATTGCTGTATATGAAGCTCTTTATACTGATACATAATGGATTGTATACTATTTTCTGCTCCTACCAATACAGTGTAGTTCCTCAACTTGGATTTTCAGTATCTTCCTCCTTAGAACTTAGTAGGTAACCAATAAGAAGTTTCTTCAATTTCAATAGATATATAATCTATTTGAAAAGCCTTAAGTACCCACTGGTTCTATACCTATATGACAAACTCTGATGATAGGCTACTGAAACTTACATACACCAAATTAGAAATGTAAGTGCCTATTCTAACTTTGTTTTCCTTTCATTGACACTGCTGCTATTTTCTTGTGTTTGGGATATATAAAAGGGTCCTCAATATTTAGGGTATTAAAGATCTTTCTGATCATTTTCTTATATTTTTATTGTACTCATTAAAGGTTTTAACTGTTTATTCAAATCTGCTTTTTACACATACCTAAGAGTTAAGTTATATTACATTTTTAATGAACTGATGCGCAATCTGGTTAAATAAAATTTTCCCAAAATTCCATACCTAGTTAAGTGTCAAAACCAGGATGCTAACATGTTTCCTGACTTGAGATATGACCATTACACCACTATGCAGCTGTTTCCTGCTCCTAAGAGATCATTCCTTATTATCTTCTACAATTATTTATTTAAAAGTGCTCATCACTACTTTATACTCAGCTTAATATAAGGATGACAACCATAAAGATACAAATTGCAATCTATTTTACTATCCAAAATGATTTTATAGTAAAAGAAATTTTGATATCAATTTACAAATTTATGACTATTTCCCATGATTTGTCTTCTCCCAAATATTCCTTGCAAATCTATTTGACCAACCAAATATAATATTTTGTGTGGTGTGATCTTTCCAAGTTCTCAGTTATAAAAACTATAGTTTAAGTTTTTTATAATATCATCATAAGTTTTAATAAATAAATCATACTTGGGCCATCAGTTGACTGGAAACAACTGTTAGTTCTGAACTGTACAACTTCACAACTCAAACTGATTTCTTATGACACTTAAGCTTTAGCTTTTTACTAACCAACAAGATTTCATTGCTGGAATCTTGGTTAGTAGCAGACATGTACTATCTAGTAGTAGTAGTATATTTAGCATGTAATAATTTTATTAAATACAGATTAAAACACAAGGAACTCATATTTATGGGCACATGTACATGTGAGAAATGAAAGTCAACATATCTACCATTATGTCTTAACATCATTTAATGCTTTCATTTTAAAGTAGTAGTAATAGAAGACAATACCTCAGAAGCCCAAGATGATTCTATATCTTCCTTTTCTTCTAACTGTAACATTGATATCACATCTATAAAATGTAGTCATGGATATATTAATGAGAAAATTTATTACTATGAATTTTAAAAGCATACCAATCTATCTCCATAAAAGGATATTTCAATAAAGGCAATAGTAGAAAAGATTTTAAGAAGGTTGAAGCATTCTGAGTAAAATCTGTTCACATTAGCTGGAGTACTTACAATGAAAGAAAAAGAAAAATACTTTAAAAATGGATCATAATTGGACCTACATTTATTAGATTTGTGTCTACTACCATTTAAGCAGAAAAAAACAGAGTTTTTCATGAAATAACTATTTCGATTCTCTTTTGTGGTCCATCAACAGAAGTCAAATCGTCATTACTCGTTTGCCCTTGTGGAACACTTTCGATACCATAAATACCATTTTCTTCATTTCCACTTGTTAGTTTTGTTGTTTCCTCCTACAAAAATAAAACAAAAGTCCAGCTTCAGAAAAGATCACATTTATTCATTTGCTCACCCATTCAAACAGTCAATAAGACATGCCACACTGACTGAAGGCATCTCTCAAATCATAGGCACTAACTTGGGTGAAGCTAGGAAAGAAATTAAAAGACAGAGTGTTCTAAATTCTAGTAAGAGTAGAGATAAAAGAGAACAGAAAAGTATCATTTACTAGATTCTACCAGTGAAATGCATGAAGTACAAAGAGGAGACAATGAAGAGAACAGTCACTTGAACTTGGGAAACTAAGGAAAAGTGGCAAAGAATTTATATTGAAAGTTAGAGTGCAGAGGAAGGGTCTAAAAGGCATTTGAGAAAAGGCAGTCTTAACAAATGAATGAGGTATGAAACAACAAAATAAGTTAGGCAAACAAATTTACTGGGTTAAACTGGAACATAGTCATGAGAACAGGATGGAAAGATAACACTAGACAATCATAGTCACACAAAAAGAGCCAGTGTTGTGTGTCTATGAACCTGCCATAGTTCCATTATAATAGTAATCCAGGAAATAATGCTATGATTTTTGTTTACCAATATTTTAGAATGATTGCTCTGGTAGCACTGTCAAGAAATAAAGGGGGATAAAACTAGAGAAGTGTGTTTCAAAATATAGTAATAAATGTGAACAGCATTAATATGAAAAAATTGATATATAGGAAGAAACTATTGAACTTGGTGAGAATGTATGGTAATTTTACTTAGGGCTGGAATTCCAGATTTTTCTGCCTCAATGTTTCAATGATGTGGTAAAATATTTAGTAGAACAAGAAAAACAAATTGCCAAGTAAATTAAATGAGATAGAAAAAAAGGAAAATGTGAGAAACAAAGATCTTTAGATTATATCAATTTTGAGGCACCCAGGGGACTAGAGGATGATTTGCATGAATACATTTGGGGTAGGAATAGATTACCTTACTAAGAAAACCATGCTATGTTAATTTGATAAATATTAGCAAAAGATACTCCACTGGCATAATTAAGTAACACAAACATACACATTAACTCTCAATTTTTGAAAATTGAAATACGAGCATGGACAATAAATAAGAAGCATCAATGTTTCAACACATTTGAACTCTACAGAGCTATTTATACTTGGGAATTTTCTATTCATGATGTCCATTTTCATGCATTCATCCACTGAAAATGTAAGAAACATGCCTATCAAAGGCTGCCTATACGTTATACATGACTGTGGTGCACTACTGTGTCTCAGGCAGGCATGCTGCAGTCCATGTCTACCCAAGGAAAAGGACATGGTTTCCAGTGCCAGGGCTGGGGGGTAGGAGATGAGGGTAAGAAAAAAAGTAAACATGTAATATATAATACTGTATATATAAAAAATATATATAGATGCATCGACACTGTTAACTCCTGTTTGTTCAAGGATTAATTGTATATGTTTGATCTTTTGAGTAAAGGATATAAATACATTTTTGACATATGTGTAAGTATTCCTGGAATATCACAATAAAAATTTAATATTAATATTAAGATTTCCTTTATATCACACAGTATGGTAGGCAGAAGATGGGAGACAGGATCTAGTATACAAAATTAATAAAACTTTAATTATCCAAGTCATATATTTAATAACCTTCAAATATATCTATGATTAGTATACTGGATTCAGTATTCACAAGAGGAAGAAGATAAAACTAAAAAAGAAAGTTACCAATGCATCTGAGATTTAGATATAAAAGAATTTAAGTGTTATGTATCATTTAAGTTTATTGAAGTTAATGCACTTTTTCAAAGAATAATACTATATAACCTCATTATGGAGATATTTAAACACGTAATACTCATCTTATGGACATGTTTTGTATACTCCATATTGGAAGTATCCTTACTCCTAAAGCAAAGGATAATTTAGACTAGGATATATATCATAAATTGTAATTCCATTTAACTAATGTGTCCATTGCACATTAATATGCAACAAAATTGAAAATACCTACAAAACTGTCTTAAATTGTCAAACTCTTAAATGACTTATGATTTAAATTTGTTTCCTATTTAATAAAGATTAAGAATTTCATTTACATAATGGGAAATGCATATATTATTTAATGAAAAATGAATACAGTGTTGACTTACTTCCATTCTTATCTCAAAAAATATCTAAAATAATACTATCGAAATTATATTAAACTATAAGTTAAAGTAGTTAACTAAGCATACACACAATGATAAGGTATAAACCACAACACACAGAAGGATCAAGTATTCATAACTCATGATAAATCGATAACCTGAAATACACTTCACTTGACATTATCTATAAACAATGATTCCATCATATTAATTATAAGACATCACTTTGTTACTCTTAAAAGAAGCGAGTATTAATTTTTTCTTTCAGTCCTTCATTAAAATTAGCTATAAGACATTAAGAAGCACCCAAGCAGGTTTTTGTTACCTGGTTTTTGCATCATAATCACATTTAAAATAATCCGTTTAGATTGACACAAAACCTAAGTCTAAAGATGTAAGTAGCTGGGAAGTAGATGAACCTGAACTATCTAACACCAACAACCATACAAATAAAAATAAATGATAAATGAAGCAACAGACACAGAAACTGATAGAAATCAAAGGCTCAAATAACATAAATAAAGCTCCACATATCAGCTATCATCATAGATGTAAATGGACTGAACAGACAAATCTCAAGATACACAATTGTTGAATGAATTAAAAAACATGATCCCTCATTATGCTTACAAAAAACTCATATCAGATCCAAAGACAAACACAGTTTAAAAGTCAGAAGCTATGTAAAAATTACATCAAAGTGAGAATGATCACAGGATATCAGGGATTGAAATAGTAATATCAGGAAAAATAATCTTTCACCTGAAAAGTATATACTGAGGCAAGCAAGGGCACTACATCATGGTCATCAATCAAGAAGAAATGGAGCTATTACTAGAATTCTATAACCTCCCAAAATAGAACCAGGATGACACAGACAACTTCTACAGAATAAACATAAGCAAGGAAATCAAGAAAAGGTAACTATCATAGACATACATGCACTAAATGCTTGACCATCTAAATATATGAACAAAATACTGACTAAGCTAAAGACAGTTTGACAGTAAAACACTATTAGCAAGGGCCTTCAATGTTCTACTTATATCAATAGGTAGATCATCCAGGCAGAAAATCAACAAAGAAATAAGGACTCTAAACGAAGGAATAGTACACATGGATCTAACAGACATACACATGGTGCTGTATGTCCAACAAAAACAAGACACGTTTCTTCTCGAGAGTACATGGAGCATTCACAAAGATAGAAAATCTTGGGAAACAAAAAAGGATCAGCAAATATTGCAAGATTAAAATTATGCAGGGAGACTTCTAGGACCACAAGAGGGTCTATGTTCTCTTACAGGAGAATGAAACTTCAAATACCTCAAAGATGTGGAGATGGGACAACATGCTTCTAAACAACTCATGGATAGTTAACAAAATTAAGACTTATCTAGAAACAAATCAAAATAAAAAACAAGCTGCCAGACATGGAGGCTACAGCAAAAGCAGTGCTGAAAGCATTGTTTGTAGCCATGCAAGTGCACAGAAATTCAAAGAAAGAGACAGAATGAAATCCCTAACCTCATGCTTGAGGAAGCTGAAAGAGAAAAACAATCAAAACAAAGAATCAGTAGAATAACAAAATAATAAAAATTACAGCAGAAAGAAATGAAATTGATATCAAATGAACAACCCAATCAATCAATTAAACCAAGAGATGACTTCAAAAGTAAACAAAATTGATAAACACCTAGCTAGACTCACTAAGAAAACTATCAAAAAGTCTAACAAAAAGGAGATAATTTCATGTAAATAAATTCATCAATCAAGAAGAAATGGAGCTATTACTAGAATTCTATAACCTCCCAAAATAGAACCAGGATGACACAGACAATTTCTACAGAATAATCATAAGCAAAGAAATCAAAGTAACCCAAATTCAACCAAATGGTTTCAACAGTGAATTCTACCAAATTTTCAAAAAGATAATCACCTTCCACATTTTTAAGAGGGAAAACTCCAGATACGTTGTATGAGTCCTAGTTTAACCTGATAACCAAACCAGACAAAAACAAAGACAACAGGGAGGAGAAAACTGTACACCAATTACATGATGTAAAACCTGAACAATGCTAAAGACACTGCCAAAAATTGTTGTAAACAAAAAATACATATAGCAGTGTGACAGGATATAAAATCAAAAGTGAAAAATCAGTAGTATTCCTATACACAGACAATGAAGTAGTGGAAAACAAAATTAGAAACAAATCCCATTCTCAGTAACATCAAATGAGATCAAAGCTTGGGAATAAACCTATCAAAGGTGACAAACCTCTATAATAAAAATGCTTAAGACTTTGACCAAAGAAATATATCAAAGAGTTGGATTACAATGATTATGGATTGGGAAAATTAAATAATTAAAATGTCAATTGTACACAGATCAATACACAAATTTAATAAAAATACCATTAATTTTCCAGAAAATTCTGTTTGGAAATTGAGCGAATAATACTTAAGTTTGTTTGGAATCCCAATAGACACTGAATAGCAAAGCTATCCTGAAGGTGGATTGGGGAGGTGGGGGAAGAACAGTGGAGTAATCACACTTCCTGACTTCAAACTATACTATGAAGTGATCATCATCAAAAGAGGATGGTATGAAAGAAAAAAATGAAATAATTTATTCAGTGCAATAAAATTGAGAGCCCAGAAATAAAGCCACACCTCTATGGACAGTTGGTCTTAGAAAAAGTGGTCAAAAGCAGAAAATGGAAGAAGAGTCTATTCAATAAATAGTGCTAGGAAAATGGAAGAGGCATTTGCAAAAGAAAATGAAACTGGATTATTCATTCGCATCACACCCTAAACTCAAATTAGATATAAAACCTGAATAAGACTCAAATACATAAACTACTTAGAAAAAATATGGGAGACATTCTACAAAACCTCAATCTCAATGAAACGTTCAGGGAACAAATAGCTACAACAAAGGTAAACAAACTAGCATTAAATAACCAAAATAACATCAAACTAAAAAAACTGATGCAGAGTGAAAGAAATCACAACTAAAGTGATAACATCAAATTTGAGAAAATATTCACAAAATATGTATCATTTAAGAACTTAATCTGAAAAATACACAAATGTTTCATATATCTCAAATCTTAAACGACACTCAAAAATGGGCAGAACAACTGGAAAGATATCTGAAGAAGTCACACAGATGGCCTACACTCATATGAAAAATATTCAACATCAACTCATCAGCAGAGGGATGCAAATCAAAAGTACAGCGAGCTACTACCTCACAGCACTGAGAAAGGCCCATATCCCCAAGTCTAGAAATAACAAGTTTTCAAGGGTACGTAGAGCAAAATAAACCCTCCTCTCTTCACTGCTGATAGGAATGTAAATTAATACAACCTCTGTGAAAATCGGTATGTAGATTCCTCATAAAATAAAGATGGAACTAGCATTTGATCCAGAAATCTCATTCCTAGGCATATCCAAAGAATACAAAATCTCTAATGAGGAAAAACAGCTGCCTCTCAAGTTCACGAAAACAAAGTTCACACTGGCTGAGACATGAAAATCACCTAAATGCCCATCAACAGATGCCTAGATAAAGAAGAAGCTGTGGCATATATAAAATGGAATTTTATAAAGCTATTAAAACAAATGAAATAGTGCCTTTGCTACAATCTGGTAGGAAGTAGAAGGAATGGTCCTTCCATTATATGAAATAAGTCAGAAAGAAAAAGAAATACAGGATGATTTCCCTTGTATGTAATATAATGAAATGACGCAAAGATAAATCCCAGTACAAATTCACAAGACACATGATTATGACTGTCAAGAGGTAGTTGCGGGGAGAGAGATGGAACGAAGTTGTGGTAACAGACACCACAATTCTGTTGCTGGGTGTACTGTGTACCCTTAGACTGAGAAGTGAGTCCATAACTTAAAATGAGTTTGAATTTGTAAACAATAAATTTTTTAAAACAACACCATTACACTTAAATTTTAATCCTATAGCAGTGATCTATTTTCTCATTTTTTCTTACATAAATAAGTAAATGAAATATAATTATATCCTAGTTTCCAAGAGTAAAAAGGACATATAGCTTAAAATATATTTTTCCTATTTAATGGGCAGAGATTAAAAACCTCATTAACATAAAGACGAAACTTTATTATTAACTGATGAAAAATCTAAATAAAATGCTTGTTTCCTCTCTATTCAAGAAGATCTAAAATATCACTACCAAGATTATGCTAAATATGATCAAATCTTTCATTAAGATTATGACAGAAATTTGGAAACCAAAATAAATAGCAGAGTCAAGAATTCATAAAACAAGATCTTTAAGCAACAAAATGGAAGAGCTGGACCTCATATACATGCAATATCTCACCCTCAAATTATAGACTACATATTCTTTTCAAGTGCTCATGGGACATTCTCAGTGATAGACTCTATGTTGTGACACAAAACAAGACTCAATAAATTTTCAAAGACTGAAATAATTTCAAGCATCTTTTCAGATCACAATAGCATCAAACTAGAGATCAACCAAAAGGAAGAGAGGAAAAGTGAAGAGTGGAGAACAAACAACATGTCATTGAGAAACCATTGGGTAAAGGAGGAAATTAAGGAAGAAATTTAAAAATACCTGGAATCAAGTGCAAATGAAGACATGACATATCAGAATCTAAGGGATGCAGCAAATAAGAGGGAAATTGGTAGCAGTGCAATTCTACCAGTAAACAAGAAGAATCACAAATTATAATCCTAAACCTTTACCTAAAGGAACTAACAAATGTAAACAAAAACTTAAATTCAGTAAAAGGAAAGAAATGAAGATTAGATGAGAAATAAATAAAAAGGGACGTAAAAAAGACTATCCAAAAATCAATAAGCCAAAAGTTGGTGTTTTAAAGAATAAACAAAACAGGTCACTAGCCAGACTCACAAAAAAAGAGAAAACAAATAGAATCAGGAATGAATGAGGAATAATCGCAACAGATACAACAGAAATACAAAGAACTATAAGAGAACACCATGTACAATGATATCACAACAAAGTGAACAACCTAGAAAAATGAACACATTCCTAGAAATGCACAATATCCCAACACTAAACCAAGAACTAGAAATCATGAGTAGATCAATCACAAGCAAGGGAACTGAAAAAGTAATTAAAAATCTTCCCAAGAACTAAAGCCCTGGACTAAACAGTATCATCAGTGAATTCAACAAAATATTAAAAGAACTAATACCAATCATTTTTAAACTCTTCCAAAAAATAGAAGATGGAAAACTTACACTTCCTATGATGCAATAGTATGCTGATTCCACTAAAGATAAAGATAGTACCAACAAAGAAAACTATAGACTGATATCCTTAATGAACACTGATGCAAAACTGCCAACAAAGTAATAGCCAATCAAATTCAATAACATTAAATGAATCATACACCATGACCTAGTGGGATGTGTTCCAGGGTTGCAAGGATTGTTCAACATGTGAAAATTAACAAAGGTGACACATGATATCAATGAAAGATAAAAAACACATGATCATCAATAGACACAGAAAAAAAGCACTGGAAAATATTCAATAACATTTTATGTTAAAACATCCCACAAAAACAGGTATAGAAGGAAAATACTTTAGCATAATAAAGACTAAATATGACAAGCCCACAGCCAACATTGCACTCAATGGAGAAAAACTGAAAGCTTTTCCTCTAATTTTAGGAACAAGGCAAGGATGTGAACTCCAACCACTACTATTTGTTATAGGGTTGGAGATCAAGGCCAATATATTTAGACAAGAAAAAGATATACAAGATAGTCAAAAAGAAAAGGAAGAGGTAAAACTATCACTATTTGTGGATGACATACATAGAGACTTCCAAAAGAATCAAGTAAAAACTACCAGAAATTAAATAAAATAAATACAATAAAGTGTCAAATTACAAACTTAATATTAATAAATATGTTGCATTTCTGTATGCCAACAATGAAAATACAGAAAGAGACCTGAAGAAACAGTACTATTTATAACCACATCAAAAAATGTGATACGTTGGAATAAGCTTAACCAAAGAAGTGAAGGACCTATACCATGAGAACCATAGGACATTGCTAAAAGAAATAGGAAGCAACACAAAAATGGAAAGATATTCCATGTTCATTAATTGGAAGAATCAATATAACCAATGGCCACACTTCCCAAGTTGATATACAGAATAAATGTTATCCACATCAAAATTCCAAAGACATACTTCACAGAAATGGAACACAAAATCATGAAATTCATTTAGAATAACAAATAAACCAGGATAGCAAAAACAATACTCAGGACAAAACCCACATTTGAGGAGTCAAGCTCCCTGACTTCAAACTCTACTCAAAAACAACATTGGTATGAAAGTTGAAACACAGATCAATGGAACATACGAAAGTCCAGAAATAAATCCACATACACATGGACATCTAATTTTTGACAAAGGTGCCAAAAACTTAGAATGGAGCAAGGACAGTCTCTTCTGTAAATGGTGCTGGGAGAATTGGACCATCACATGCAAAAGGTTGATACTAGACCACTCCCTAACACCATACAGAAAAATTAACTCAAAATGGATGAAAGATTTAGTTGTAATACCAGAAACCATCAAATATATTGAACAAAACAGGTAAAACACTATTGGACATAGACTTAAAAG
This sequence comes from Solenodon paradoxus, assembly GCA_004363575.1. Lineage (NCBI taxonomy): Eukaryota > Metazoa > Chordata > Mammalia > Eulipotyphla > Solenodontidae > Solenodon > Solenodon paradoxus. Next base: position 301 of record RJWH01009415.1, on the reverse strand, counting down.
ATATGTTTGAGAACTCTACTCATATCTCAACACAAATAAAATTCAAATAAACAAATGGGATCTCATCAAACTGAAAGGCTTCTACACATCAAAAGAAACTTGCATAAAAACAGACACTCACGTGAATGGAAAAGGATATTTGCCTTTCACACCTTGGATAAGGGGTTATTACATAAAACACACAAAGAACTCATAAAATTGGACAACAGCAACAAGAAACCAATCCAGTTAAAAAACGGGATGCTGACCTTTATAGATGACTATATTGCAGAACTGAAAGAAATTTTAATGCTCTATTTTT
>RJWH01009414.1:0-22864 GCA_004363575.1 Solenodon paradoxus | reverse complement strand
TGGGTTTAAAATGCTCACTGCTTTCTGAGGCTGCTCTTGACACCTTGGCTTACTGGCTGTAGTTTGTTCTATCCCAAACGAAAGTGAGGTCCGTCCAGACCTTTTCTCTTTACCTGCCTCCAAGACCATTTTGTGTCTCTACAGCTTTGACTTTTCTGAGATTACGGAGTATTTACCTGGGTTGGAAGAAGGTCTTAGCACCAAAAGAGGGATGAGTGTGTGTGTGTGTGTGTGTGTGTGTGTGTGTGTGTGTGTGTGTCAGCAAGGGAGTTTAGTCTTTAGACTAAACTATGGTTGATTTACTCACTCAGTGGTCTTCAGCCCACCTTGATGCTGAGGAATGTTCCCTGAGGGTCCTGGCCCTGGGTTGGGCCCCTGGGACTCAGCAGCTCCTGAGACAGCTGATCCCAGGAGCAGGCATCTCTGTCAGGCCTCGCCAAGGAACTGACTTAGGTCTCCCAGGTACCACACTGATGACGATGGAAGTGGAAATAGCTACTTGGGGATACAAACAGCAAGGGGAAGAACTTTTATATGTGAATTGAGATGCATCTAAGACATTCCAATTAACAGCGTCCTTTAGTGCCAGTTCAGTAAGTGGGTTGTCAAGGAACCTGTGGTGGGCATGTCCTGGTGGCTCAGGCGTTAAGTATGCGGCTCCAGCTGGCACGGTCCACAGGGAGCCTGGGAACAACCAAGGTGAATGAATAAACAAACACTTCCTCCTCCTCTCTTCCTACCTGCCTGCTTCCTTCCTCTTTAAAAAATACCTGTGCTACTGCATGAGCAAACTTCTCTCCTACAAATAGGAGTCGTATAATAACCAGTCATTGAAATATAAAGCTTGGTACGCCCTGGTAGACTAGTGATTAGGTCAGTCGCCCTCCAAAGGAGCGCAAAGGCCACATACCTCCCGGTTCGAATCCCATGTCTGAGGGAAAACAATCAGTGTGAACAGCTAAGTGAAAATAAAAAATAGGGCCTGCTTCCTCCTCTCTCTTCCTGTCCGCACCTTGCTTTTGGAAAAAAAAAGAAAAATATAAATCTTTCAAAAGCCAAAGCGGGGCCACATGATACACGTTTGGCCATGAACTTCATAAATTAAGATTGAACAGTGTCCTACCTTCACAAATTAAGCCCAGGATGGGAGCGAGGGGAGGGGAGGGGACGGGGAAGCATCTGCTCAGAGAGGCAGTAGTGCACAGGCGTCAGAGCTGCATGGACCGACCTGCTCGTGAAGATGACCCCATCCAGGTACTGTGGGGCGGCGCCGTGGGGTGTGGAGACCCAGCAAGGCACTGCAACTGCCTGTGGTGGGGACTGTGCAGTGATTCAGTGGAAGTTGTTTTTTTAAATTAACAATTTTCAGAAAGACTGTAGTAGGTCACTTTCCAAACTTTTTTTTTAAACCAGTGGGTGCTTTGTTTTCTTCGATGAAGACTGAAAACCAGCTTTGGTTGTGTGATCTTGAGGCAGGTGCTTGAATTCGGGCCTGTGTCTGTTCATGCCTTGGCCGGCAGCATCTCCGAGGTCACTGCTTTTTGTCAGCCTCTGCCAGCACGTGGCAGCTGCTGTTCTTGCTCCCGCTTCCTTCAGCTTGGTTTCAAAGCAAGCCGAAGATTTGTCTCCCGGAGCCTTTGACAGACCTCCCTGCCCCTGTCTCTCCAGCAACCCTTCCACGGTCCCATCTCCTTCCTGTGCCCTATCTGCTGGCCACCTTCCCACTGGCATCCTCTGGTGGCTGGAAACCCACAGGAGAAAGTCCAAAGCCAGAGCCTTGGGAACAGCTCATGATTTGGGTTGTGCCCTGGTTATCACCTCCTTAATTCTGAACCCCCGGCCTCCACCAAACATTGCTCATCATTCCCTGGACTCTGTGCTTCACAGCCACATACCTTTGCCGGAGCTCTTCCCCTTGCCTGGAAGCCCTCCTATCCTTTGATCCACCTCTGTGACCCTTGCAGCTGTCTCAGAGCTGCTCTGCCATCTGAGACCCTCTCTATCCAGGTCTTCCCTCCCCGCTTCTTTCCCTAGAGTCAGACCTGTGTTCAGACTGACGGCCCTCACGCCATCCTGCCCCCTTCCTCTTTGTCCTTCGCATTCCCTCTCCCCAATACATCTTTAGGCCTCCTCCTGTCTTAGCATTCAATTCCCAGAAATGCAATGTAACCCAGTCGTGGCTTTTTCTGATTTGAACCAGGCAGGATGGGAGAGTTTCCATCCATGATTCAGCGCTCGCCGTGTACACACCTCTCTTACAACACTCGACCACATTTTATCATCATCTTCACCGCCACCACCATCCTATGTCTGTCTCCTCCACTAAGCAGCAGTTTGAGGTCAGACACTGCTTCTTACACGTGGGCTTTCCTGTGTCTAGCATGCGCTAGTGTGTGCTCGTTGAATCAAATCCCTCTTTAAGGGATTGAACAATCCTCTCAGTAAGACCGGTATTAATGGAAGGCCTCTCGCATGTCTTTGATCAAAGAGAAGATGCAACCACGTCAATTATGTATAGACAGGCTCCATCTGGCATTGATGAGACTATTAATGGTCACACACCTGTTTAGTAATGGTCCACTGAGGTTCAAGCAATGTGGTTCCCACAATCTCTGTTTTGTTTTTTTCTGATAGGTACTCTGCAGTACATGGCGCCTGAGATTATCGATCAAGGACCTCGTGGGTATGGTGCTCCAGCTGATATCTGGAGCCTGGGCTGCACCATCATTGAGATGGCTACCAGCAGGCCTCCATTCCACGAGCTGGGCGAACCCCATGCTGTAATATTCAAAGTAAGACATTTTGGTGATTGAGGTTGCTGCCGTTGGGAAAAAGGAATTAAAAACAAAATCTCCTTCCAACCCAGAAAACTCTCCACAGAGTTGGAAGAGAGCATGGTTTTGTTATTAAAGAAGCATTCGACCAGAATGTCAAGCACATAATAGGCCCTGCGCTCGGAGGTGGCAGAGACAGAAGGGATTCTCATTCTCCCGCAGAGCCAAGCATGTGCACCCCTGTCCAGCTGTGTCCTCCAGAGAAGTGCCGACTAGTCCTCTGGGAGAAGACTAGACGGTGTCATGGTCATGGCAGTTCATCTGGGGCTCACCTGTAATCGGGGTGAGCAGTTAGGAAGCTAACCCAAAGAAGAAATAAACGTCTCCAATCTTTAAGACCAGGAGGTTGTTTTGAAGCTAGGAGCTGCCCAGTCTAGCTGCCTCCACTCCCGTAAAACTGGAGATGGGGGTGCTGCCTCTCTGGGTGCTTGCAAGAGATGGTGCCCAGATCCTTGTAAAAGACAGTGCTGGCAAGAAATGCCTTTAGTTTTGAAAAAGATTGATGTATGTCTCGTAGAGACAAGGAACTTACAGTTTCCAGTTTCCTGAAGTAAATGCTCTAAGAAAATGGAGTGAATGACTCTTCCCAAGCCTTTTATTTGTATCTGTATCTGAGTCTGTGTCTTTGGAGGACAGTTTTTTGACTGCGTTTCAGAGAGGTGGGACTTTGGTCTCAGATAACATGGTCTTTATCATTCTAGACTCCCTCCTCAAGCTAACAGGAAGGGCAACTCGTGTGTGGGTCAGTTGACCACTATAGGTGGGGTTTTCTCCGCTGGTGTAAGCCCTCAGGAAGGGACCTGCATGCTGGCTTGTGACTTCAGGAAGCTAGTGCCAGGATAGCCCTGTGTTTCCAAGGTCAGGTCTGCAGCTTCCGCTCTGGGTGCTTGGAAAGTCGAATTGTCCATCACTGGGGGCACACCGTTATGGCTCAGGTGGCTGAGCTCAGGCAGTGGCGTGTGGACCACATCAAGCCCAAGGACCCGGGTTCGAGACCCAAGGGCAGGGTGAAAAAAATAAAAGGAACAATGAAGTAAATAAAGATGATTATTCCTCTTTTTCCTCCTTCCTTTCTTAAGTACTTCTTCCTCCTCATTCTTCCTTAAATGCTGCTGCTTCTTCTCCCTCCCTTCCTCTTTACAAAAAGCGGGGGTGGGGCGGGAATCCATTGTCCATTACTAGCACAGATACTCTGTGCAGTGTTTTTGCTCACCCCCAGGCTAAGAAGAGAGGGACTGTGAGCACAAAGGGCTGAACCACCACTGCTTATGCACAGTGAGGTCACAGAGCATCCTAGCAGCCTGACAGGTCGTGGTTCCAGAGACCTGCTTTTCTGCTTCTGCCTTGCAGCCTGGCCTTAACACCTACATCTGTGCTGGGACCACAGAAAGAGCTCAGCGGCCTAAGGGCAGAAGGTGCAGGAGTCTGCCGGTGAGCTGGTATGGCAGACTCAGGGCTCTGAGTGTCCTGTTCCCTGTGTGTCAGGCTACTGTCCTTAGCCCTGGCAGAAGGTTCTCCACACTTCTAGCCTCCCAGCAGCTGTCAGCGGCAATGCTCAGACTTCAAGTCAACAAGCGTCTTCTGGCACCTGCGGTCCCAGCAAGACCCTGAACATCAGGGCTCGGCCAGAATAGCAATGACCTTGGCCAACCCTTCACTGTCATCCAAGGTAGAACCACTGGGGCCATTGAAGACCTTACCTGTCACCTCAGTCACAGGCCTTAGAATAAATATGAGCTGGTGCTGCAAAACAACATTGGGACCTACTGGAGAGCTGTGGCGGTCGCTTCCTGACCCTCAGCCTGCTCTGCGCAGAGCGTAGGGACCTGTGTGAAGGCTCTGACTTTGTCAGTCCATCCATGGGACCGACAACTCCGCTCTCCCTACTTCCTCTTCCTGCTTAGCGGATGCACTCTCCACGTTCTTTGAAAATATAGTGAACTTCGGGGTGGCATGTGTGAAGTCACTTTTCACTACAACCTAGAGAACTGGTATTAATGTCCCGTGTTCTCTCTGCAAGGACTACAGAAATTATTTCTCAAATCACTGGAATCCTTCAGACATTTTTTCAAGAAACTTCTGGATAGTTCAAGAAACAAAAGGAGCTGTTTTTCCCCCCAAAGTACTCGTACAGATATAGTTGTGTTCCTGACCAAAAAAGAAAAAAAAAAGATGTTGAAATCCTACCCCTCCTAGTAGCTCAGAATGTGACCTTATTTGGGAATAGGTTTTTATAGAGATAATCAAGTCAAAATGGAGCAGTCATCCTCGTCCATTATGACCACTAACCTTTTAAAAAGGGGCAACAGACACAGATTGGGTTGACATGAAGAGACTCGGGAGAAACCACGTGATGGCAGAAATGGAGTGAGGCATCTCATGGAGCACTGAACATTGCTGGTGACCACCAGAAAGTGGATAAGCTTCAGCTTTCAGAGGCAGTGTGTCTCTGTCACACCTTGATGTTGGACTTGCAGCCTCCCAGACGGGGAGAGGACAAGCTTGTTTCCTGCCCCTAAGCACCTTTAAAAGTGGTCTGCTTGGCACCCCCTGTGGCTCAGTGGCTAAGGTGCAGGCCATGTAAAGCCCAAGGGCCCAGGTTGTAGGCCCAGGTTGTGTGGGGTTAGGGGGCCATTGGTTAAAAGCAATCCCAAACTCATTTTTTAATGTCATCTTATTGTGGGAAGAACACTTAACCTGCCATCTGCCCTCTTAACAAACTTCTGTGCACGGTGCGGCGTTGACTACGGGCACAATGCACTGGGGATCTCTAGAGCTTTTTCATCTTGCTTCACCGAAACCTTCTGTCCAGTAATTAGTAAGTCCCCAGCCCAGAGTTCTGAAGCTGTTCATCCTGCCAAAGCAGCTCATCGGAATCGGTAAACACTCCCCTGCTCAGGGCCTTAGAGATGTGAAGTCGGAAGGCTCTGCAGCACCCAGCTCTCACTTAGGGCGCCAGTGGAGGCCACGCCAGCCCTGAAGGTTGCCATGTATCGAATGCATGGGGTGAATCTGAAGCACAAAATGGCTCCAACTCGCGACTTGTTGGGTTGATGTGGAAAAGATACAGTGCACATGTGAACGCTAAGACAGCTCCTGAGAGTAAAGAGCGCTCCCATGGCAGCAGTTGCACAGGAGAATGCATGCAAGAGGGTCGAGCAAGACTTGTGGAGTGGAGGCATTCCCTGGATACAGTGAGATGTGACAGCCCCAGCTCCTACTCTCCTGCAAGTGACAGGGACAGGGAGCCTTTAGCAGGACCATGGTGAACTGACCCAAAGTTAGTGTGGACAAGGAAAGGCAGTGTCCCCTCTCAGCTGGTGGTGCCCTGTGGGGAGGAGGGTGTGGGCTGTGAGTTAGCCTTCAGGTTTGGTCTGCATGTGGTTCACAGCTCACGGTGGGTCAGACAAAAATAGGACATCGGGATGGCAGAAATGGGGCGGTCTTATGCACTGGTGACTAAGTGGAGGGGAGGAGGTAGAGCAATCGGAGCAGGAGCAGAGCAGTCAGGCAAGCCTCGCTCTAAATGTTCTTCCTAAAACACATGCCACACTCAGTGCCAGAAATGCCCAATAACCCCCCACAGTGCCAGAGAGAACCATCATAGTTCTCACCTGCAGCTCGACCGTGCTGTGGTGCTCTGCTCCCTTTGAAGAAACAGGCACAGGTTGGGTAGGAGGTGGAATCCTCTTACTCTGCGACTCCTGTTTCCTCACAGGGCTTGGAAACAGCAGTAGCAGCCCCAGTGTGCCTCAGTCAGTGGCCCTAAGGCCATCGTTAACACAGGACAAAAGGGGCAGCTGCTTTGGGACCTACTCAACAGACCGGGTCTTGGGGCAGTTCGACTGCCCCCTTCACCCCTGGTTTATTAAAAGCAGGACAAAATCAACATTTATGTTAAAATGATGGGACTGTTGGGAAATAGGGGGAGAAGTAGCTCCCCATTTAAAATGGTCAGCCTAGAGGTGAGGGATTTGGGCTCTGAGAGCCTGGAGACTGACAGGGGAGTGGGTATCTTGTGGGGACCCTCTGGATCAGGGAGCAGATGACAGGTGCCCTTGAGCACCCTCCGTGAGGGCATCCTGCTGCCTCGTCTCGGTTATTCTGGGTGGCAGCAAAACAAGCCACCCAGCATGCAAGAGGTTGTCGTTAGTTGTCAGCACTTCCTGGGCTGACCCTTGGCTCTTCCCCTCTCTTGCCCAGGCTTATTCGTGGAGCTGTGTCCAAGTGACGACTTGGCTGTACAGGGTGCGCTCACGGGCCCTGTGCCCTGTGCCTCCTCCCTGTAGGGCGGTCGCTGGGCTCTAAGGACTAGAGCACAGCAAGGCTTCTGGAGGCCTCAGCTCTAAAGTGCCCCAAGATCATTCCCCCCCGCCCCCAGTCTCTTGGCAAAGCACAGTCCCACGGTCACTAGGGGGCACGGGCACAGGTGTGCATGCTTGAGGCTGTCACAGTTGGGTACCAACCTCTGGGGTGGCAGTAGCAGCTTTGTGTTGGAAGCATGTACATTTAGATTGGACAGAGGCGTTGTGGTCACATTGTCACCTTTCCTTGAATGCAGGTGGGGATGTTTAAGATCCACCCTGAGATTCCTGAAGCCCTTTCAGCTGAAGCCAGAGCCTTCATTTTGTCCTGTTTTGAGCCTGACCCTCACAAACGTGTCACTGCCAGTGACCTGCTCAAAGATGGCTTCTTAAGGCAGGTGAAAAAGGTCAAGAAGAATCTAATTGCTTTCAAGCCATCAGGTGAGGCCTGGGCCCCAGGCCACTGTTGCTCAGAGAGTAGCCACTCTCCTGAGAAGCACGGTGTCCCCACACGATGCCCACATTTGTGGAGGGCCAGGGAGTGGTGCTGTAGGTGTGATGGCTGTCAGAACCCCTGCTAGGGATCGTTACCGGGACGGAGAGGGGAGGCACCCTGGCTGGGCTTGGTGTCTCCCCATGGAGTCTGGTGCCTCCTGTTTGGAGGCTGACTGGTCACCCTGTGCTGCTCTTGGCTTTGATTAAAAGGCCTGTCAGGGGAGTTGGCCTATGGCGGCAGTGGCTACCCTGCAGACACTAAAGTCAAGTGACCCCTTCGAGGGTAGTGAGTCCTGGCTGGCAGTGACATGAGGGCCCCTGGAGAGGAAGCTGTGTTGGTCCCCCTTTCCCTGGTGTGGCTCAGGGTGGAGCCAGGACAGAGGGGCCACCATCTTGCTGAGTGGGGCCCTGGATAGCTCCCCAGGCTGGTTAGCAAGTCCTCCCCTCTGCTGTCTGCCCCCACAGAGGGTGCCCGCAGTGCCATGCCGGTGCTGCCCGCATCTGCGGAGCTCCTGGGTGGTAACAGGGAGCACGGCTCGGTCTCCCCCGACTTGGACACCCAGCTGGACGCCCAGCCAGAAGCATTCTTCAGGAACGCTCAGGCATGCAAGCACCAGTTCAGGTACTGGCCACCCTGTCCCTCTGCTGTGAAGGGTGCTCACTTCCCCAGGGCAGAATACCTCCCGGTCCAAACCAGGTGGCCATGAAGGGTTTTTGCTGTCTTTCTGCATGGTCAGGAGGGCGGCCACCAGAACCAGGGAGGAGGACATGTGCTCAGGCCACTCCTGTACCCTCCCTTCTCACTTTGCCCTCCTTCCTTCCTTCCCCCACTCCTTTTCTGTCTCTCATCTGCCCCTTGCCTGCTCCCTCCTCCTTTCCCCTTTATTCTCGCCCCTTTTCCTCTTCCTCCCCACTCTGGTGCTAGGGAGGCTGGAAAAACTCCTGCGATCCATCTTGAGGGTGGGGACTGACACTCTTTGAGTCACCTCCTAAGCGCCTCCCCGCCCCCCAACCATGTAGTGTCCCAGTGTGGAGACTTTGCTCCAGGACGCTGAGACTGTCACAGGTCTGTCCGCAGTGTTCCCGATGAGATTTGTGCCCCAGAAGACCGGAGCACAGCTGCATCCCGGGAGGACTGGGACCCAGGCCTCTTCCTCATGCACAAGGACAGCGAGCGCCGTGCCATCCTGTACAGGATCCTCTGGGAGGAGGAGAACCAGGTGGCTTACCACCTGCAGGAGTGTGTGCGGCAGGTACAGTCCGTGGGGTGGGGGGCTGCTAATCCCACCCCGCCTATGGTCCGGGTCCAGGTGCAGGGCCCAGTGAGGACCGGAGTTCCGGCTAGCCCAGGACACTCGAGCTTCTGTAAGTATTGCAGAAGGCCCTCCCTCGTCCTTCAAAAGGAAATGGACCAGAGTCCTCTACCGCCTGAATTTGCGCGCCGGCGGGTTCCTGACATTGATGGGGTCATGCCGCCCCCTGGTGGAAAGCAAGCCAAATGGCCCTACAAAACCCGAGGGCTAGAAGGCACGCCCCAGCGGTTGGACTCACTAGGGACCCGTAGAAGCGGGGAGAACAGCCACTTTAAGAAATAAGGTTATGGATGAAAATATTTGTGTTTTAACTAATTTTGAATGAGAAAAATTACTTTCAGGAAGAGGATGCTGACCCATTAGGAGCTGTGACTTCTGAAAAGGCCTGGTGGGGCTGGCAGTTGGGGGTTGGGGGGATGCGGGGGGGGGGGGGGGGGCCCTACCAGGGGTTAAACAGGAAGGCAGAGCCATTCCTCCAGGGCCTTGGTTGGGAAGGAGAGGGGCCATATAACCCTCTAGCTCAAGGATATTGAACAATCCAGTTAATCTAGTTCCCCACCTGTTTCGTGAGTTTTCCCTCCCTGACTTAATGAGAAGACATTTTTTTGCTGGCGATCAGAGTTCAGAAGAGTTGCATCTCTCAGTCGGCCACATCAAGCAAATCATTGGGATCCTGAGGGACTTCATCCGCTGCCCAGAGCACAGGGTGATGGCCTCCACAATATCAAAGCTGAAGGTGGACCTGGATTTCAACAGCGCCTCCATCAGTCAGATTCACCTGGTGCTCTTCGGATTTCAGGATGCTGTAAGTGCTCCATCTTGCCTTGGAGAACATGCCAGAAGGCAGGAAGCCCACAAAAGTGACGCATAACCAAGACCATGGAATGATCATCATCTTCGGTGGTAGTCTGCCTCTTCCCACCTACCTAGAATCCTTCCTTTCAGCATTCCTCCTAAGCACTGAGCACAGGAGTACAAGAGAAGGGGCCGAAGGCACCTGGCCACGAAGAGCATGAGTCTAGCTTTTAGGGGGACAGCGGGCATCTGGCAGCTGAGTAGGCGTGGGATTCTAGCTTTGCGTCTGCCCAAGCAGATGTGGGTTGCTCCAGGCCTGAGACCATGTCTGGCTCATCTTTGTGGCTCAATCCCCCACACAGAACCTGAGGTTTCAATAAATAGTTGTTGAATAGGCAACATCCGATCACTGTACCCAACCTAGACCCCAGCGTGGTTTAGGATCCACTTCGAGGAAGACTCAGTCCAGGAGAAACTGAAGTCGAGCAGAAATCAAGGGCAGCATGGGTACTACCCAATCTCAGAGTAGAAGCAAATTACAATTAGTATGAAGTTGTAGTTCTTAAAAGTGCAGTGGACCAGAAATGTGGATTTTTGTGATTTTCAGGTACACAAAATTTTGAGGAACCACTTAATTAGGCCCCACTGGATGTTTGCGATGGATAACATCATCCGCCGAGCGGTGCAGGCCGCGGTCACCATTCTCATCCCAGGTGAGTGCCTCCTTTGCTTTCGACAAGGTCAGCTTCAGGCGATGGAATGATCAGAAATGCCCTTCACTCAACCACTTCTGTTCCCCTCATGCAATTAAGTAAATGCTGTCACGGATCCCTTCGGGGCTGATTCTCTGACTGAGGACATCTCCTGACCCTATATTTTTGTGCCCGCCCCGGGCAGAAGCCAGGGAGGGAGAGTGGAGCCTGCAGGCCAGGATCCTAGTTTACTGGTTGGTTGATTTAATGGCTTGGTCTCCTCTCAGAAATGGCATGTGGTAGCTGTAGAAATCATTTCGTAGACTTTTTGAAATGTTAGCACATCTAAGTGCAATCGTTGATTGGCCTCTGGTGACTTCTTACTGTGAGCACCCCTTCTGTTGACACTGTCGCTTCCTCTCTTTACTTTGTCCCCTCCCTGCCACCTGCTGCCCCAAATGCCCTGGAACCCAGGGCCAGGTTCCTCCTCACCCGGGGCAGCCAGCTTTGGGTAGTAAAAGAGCAGGCACCTGGTTGGAAGCGAGTTATATACCTTTTTTCAAAAAGCGAACTTAACATCTTTAGGCTTCTGTTTCCTCAGCTGTAAACTGGGGCTGATCGTCTTTACACTGCCAAAAACGGAAAGAAATCATGTCCTCGGTCACTTAGTCATTTAGAAAGTCAGCAGTTCCCTGGAGGCATGTTGCTCTGGCCCTCTGGCCCTCTGGCCACACCTGCCCAGCCTGGGAATAACCTTCCTCACAGGCATGGGACATCAGATATGCCAAGCCCTGCCCTGTTCGCCCATGTTCACCTGTTCTCTCCTGATTTCGTAGAGCTCCGAGCCCACTTTGAACCTGCCCATGAGAGCAACAGTGTGGACAAGGACTTGGAGGAGGCGGAGCAGGACTATACTCTGGCAGACCTGCTGGGAAATGAGGCTAAGGTGGTGAACAGAGGGAGATCAGCTGCCGAGGCTGTCATGGAGGCCCCCCTGTCCCCGCTGCACCAGCAGCACCTGAGCTTCCAGCTGGGCCAGCTCAGGGAGGAGACCAACAGGTGAGCGGGTGTGGACACTGAGCCAGACCAGCGAGGCAGTTGGTTAGCTTAGTGCATCAGCCACGTCTCAGAAAAGCTTCAGTGGGGGGACCAGAAGAATGGCCCCTGCAGAACTGGGAACTGGAGAGGTACAGTGCCTTGCCGCAGGCCACAGACATCAGAATATAGGTGGCAGCAGGCTGGAGCTTTCTGACAGGTGACCGGGCCCCTGGCGTGGCGTGCGGCGGGCCCCGCGGTGGAGAGCCGAGTTGGCGGTGGGTTGGCACTTCCCCATGGATGTGTAACCCTGACCCTGAGGAAGTCTGCTTGCTCGTCTTCCTGGTGGTGTCAGGATCCCTAGGCTGGCCTTCGGTAACTGCCTTCCAACCAGCAGACCCTGGCATTGCTATGAGGGTCCCCGAGAGCGCTGGTCTGTTTTGTTCACGTAGTAGGTACTAAGTCGGAAGTGAACAAGGCGATTCCCGCTTACCAGTAGGCTGGCAGAAAGCAGAACCGATGTTCAGCTCACTAGTCGGTACTTGTTCCAAGTGCTGCCTTGTCGAGTGACCGTCGGCCCTGCGGATTAACATTTACTGGGGGAGACGGTGCCAGGTATGCATATTGGGATGAAAAGTTTTAGACAGCCCCAAGCTCTGAAGGTTCAGCTCGGCAGATCTGTTAACTGGCGACAGTGGCAAAAACTTTCAAGCTTTGAGACTATGACATGAAAGTTGATAGTCATACCTAGCATCTCTGTAAAAGAGTTTCCTTGTGATATGGATACCTTCGCTGTTGTCGGGCAGAGCCAGAGAAGGGCGCCCACTGCCCAGAGTAGCCTGGGCTTGGGGGATAGCTGGTCTGTCCTGCTGAGTGCCCGTGCCAAGGGCCCTTTGTGAGGAGTCTGGAGCTAGGCAGAGCCGGGTCCTCGTCTGGATCGCGCTCATGGACAAATGCTGGAGTAGAGCGACAGCTGTCCTCTTCCTTGCTGGTGAGAAGAGAGGACTTCGCCGGTGACGGGAGGGTGGGAAAGGACTCACTTGCTGCAGGCCACCTTTTCCTCTTTGCTGTCCCACTGGGCAGAAAGCCTGCCTCTTCCCAGCCGGCTTTGCTCCCGGTTGCAGGGGCGGTCTCTCAGTGTGTCTGAACATGCACGCAGCTCTCAAGTTGTCTTTCCAAGTGGTTTCCCAGCTTGACAGGATGTGCATGCAATGCTCAGTTTTCTTATGAATCATCTTTATTCTTTGGGGATGTTAAACATAAATTGGCAGCCCCCAAAAGGTGAGTATATAACATGGTTTATGTTGCTGAGGAAATTTTAAAAAGTGACATTATACTCATGAAACTCTTAATTAGATAGCTTTTTTATTTTTCCAAATGTGTTGATATCTTTTGATATATTTTTCTTTATTCAACTAGGGAGGGATTATAATTGCTAATTTTCACAAGTTAACTAAACTCACATTCCTGGAATAAAAATCCACCTGGCAATGATGTGCTATTTTTCTATACTGCGAGATTCTGGTCTTATATTTTTAAAAGTTTTTGAGGTAACAGTTTTACAACACTGTCAGTTTTAGGTGCGCAGGTGTATTTTTCATTAAATGCCACATCACAGCACGGCCACTAGTTTCTGTTCTTCTCCACCACTGTCCAGTGGACCCCCCACTACCGTGTGCTCCCAACCGCTTAGCACCTCCTGTTCTGGTAACCTCCCTCCTGTTGTCAGTGCCCAGAAGTTCCTTTATGTCTTCATTTGTTTTGTTGTATAGTCCACATATGACTGAGAGATCAGTATTTGTCTTTCTTTGTAAGTTATTTCACTTAGCACAATCCCCTCTAGAGCCATTCATATTCTTGCACACCACAGGGTGTTTTATTTTTATAGATGTGTTGTATTTTGTTGTGTGTCTAAATCACATCTTTTTCAGATTGCTTCCATGTCTTGGCTATTATCAATAGTGCCATAACAAACATTGGGTGCATTTTTCAAATTAGTAGTCTCTTGCTCTTCGGATAGAAACCTCGAAATGAAATAGCTAATCATAATGCAGTAGTTTTTTAACTTTCTGAGGAAACTTCCTAATGTTTCGTAAGTGGCCGCACCAATTTACATTCCTCCCAGCAGTGTGCTAGAGTTCCCTTTTCTCCACATCCATCCCTATACTTGCTTTTTCTAGTTCTTATGTAGGCCCTTCTCACAGGTATGAGATAATACCTCACTGTGGTTTTGATTTGACTTGCTCTAATAGCCAGAGATTTGGAAAAACACTTTCTGTGCCTGTTATCCATATGTATATCTTCTTTGGAGAAGTGTATATTCAGATGACGGATCACCTGCCGATATTCTGATTGGGGTGTTTGTATTTTTGGTGATTGATTTGTATGGGTTACTTATAGATCTTAATCCCTTTCAGATGTACTGTATGCAATACAACTGTCTTTTCCCATTTAATTTGCTGGGGTTATTTTGTTGTTGTTCTGAGGAGTTTCTTTTGCTCTGCAGTCTTAGTTTATTTGATGTAGTCCCATTGATTGGTGGTTCTTTCCTTTGCTGCTGGAGTCAAGACATCTAACAGGTTGATGTCATAGGATGTATTGCCTGTATTTGTATGTGTTTTATGAGTTTTGGCTTTTAAATCTACGCTCAAATTTTGAGTTATATTTTGTGTACGAGCTGGAACTGAAAAGTAATCCAGTTTATTTTTTGTGCGTGAATTCTGAGGGCAAATTCAGTCATTAACTTGGGTAATTTACATGACGCTTACTTCCTTATTCCCTAGCTCAGCAGCACGGGTCGGAAAATTAGGAATCCCAACGCAGGTAAAATGAGCACCAAAGCTAGACATGTCTCCCGTCTGCCAGCCTCCCCGTCTTCCAGGTGTGCGACTCGGAAGGGGGGCTGTCGGGGGCATGTTTGAGGCTTGACTGGACCAAGCCCTGTTCTTTCTTGTCCCTGGGAAGATGATGCACAAGATCGGGGGTCCGACTGTCCTGATGGGAAGAGCCCAGCCTGCATGACTTTTCTGTGCCTCGTTATCGCAGCTAGATAACAACTCAGATGTTCACAAACGGGACTTCCTTCCACCAAGTGCTGTAGGGCTGACATGACGCCTGTGAAGCCTGGCGAGTGTGGGCAGTAGCTCTGCTCCCACGTCCTCCTCCCGCTCACTGGTCGTCAGGAGCTGAGCTCCTAGCTCCCGTGAGGAGGAAGGAACCTGGTTGTGCCCTGGGCAGTGATCTCGTGTTCTCGGAGAGGAAACAGGGCAGGGCCTGTGTGCAGGTGGGACCTGACCATGGAACTTGGAAGAACCCACACAATTGCTGCCCTCTCTAGACCATTTTAATTGCCAGTGTTTATCAGGCAATGGATGATGGTTTTGTTTTTTCTTTAACCAGACTTTTGGAACACCTCCTTCAAAAAGAGAGAGAATTCCAGACTCTTCTACGGCAAACCCTAGAAAAGAAAACTCAAGAACTGTATCACCTTCAGTTACAATACAAATCTGATGGTGAGTCCTTTTCCACTTGTTCTGACTTAGGTCCTCATTGATTTCCAGTGCAATTAGGGACGTGATTCCTAAGAAAAGGCATTTTAAAGATGGGACTAAGCATAGAAAGTGGTAGATAACATATCAAATTCCAAACTAACTTTTCATCTCTGGAAAGTGAGTCCAAGAACTGCGTTTTCGTGTAATGCGTATTAGAGCCAGCTGAGTCAGGTTTAATTCCCTTTTCAACATCACATTTACTTTTCAGAATAGTTTATTTCACCCAGCTTGTTATTTTTGAAGAGTTTTACTGTTACACATTAATATACAAGAAAACGTATTTCTCATCGTTACAGATATGACAGACACCCCAGCATCGCCTCATGGGAAGAGAACAGACAAAGAGCTCGTAGACTGGTTGCAACTGCAAGGAGTGGATGAGAACATGATTGAAAAGGTAGATTTACCAATCACAAACCAGCCCTGTGCTCTTATTACAAAGCTACTTCACTCTTAAATGTTTAATTTTTGTTTTAGATTGTTGAAGAGGGTTATACACTTTCTGATATTCTTAATGATATCACTAAGGAAGATCTAAGATGCCTTAGAATACGGTAAGAACAGCCTCAAAACACTTTGTGTAATAGAAAATGTGTAGATAAAACAGAAAACCGAGTGCTGGTCACCCCCTCACCCGGCTTCGTTGAAATTAATTCCCTTTCCTATGCCTAAGTCAGGAAACGAAGCACCCAAACCCCTCTCGAGTTTTCCCAGGTTAAAGTTGGGGAAAGCTGAGAGGCAGCAGAAGCTGAAGGCCGGCAGAAAAAGTAGTAGTAGGAAGGCCGAACAGAGGAGCTGGCTTTCATCTGCCATCCCCAACCGGGCTGGGAGTGGAGTGAGGAAAGGCCTGAGATGCTAGCACCGAGACCCTCCTTTAAATTGCAACTGTTCTCTCCAGAGCCACGGTGCTCTTGCAGACTTCTGAGGCCATGCTCCTCTCCTGCTAGGGCACGAGCATCACCGCTGTACCTGAAGAGAACAGCTTTTAAGTTAGGGGGCTGCATTTCTAAAACTAGATAGCAAATCTTGAAGGGCTCTTAGGGCAAAAGCTATGTAATTATCAAGATGTGTTTTGTGGTGTCCCTTTTCTTGTGACTCTAAAGACAACTCCTGTTTGTTTTGTAGCGGCGGCCACCTCTGCAGGCTCTGGACTGCAGTCTCCCAGTACAGACGACAGGCTCAGGGCTCCGCAGGAACCCAAGATTAGCGTAATCAGTCAATTTGAGCCAGGGGGAAGAGGTACAAAAAGCTTTCTACAAGGAAAACACTGTCCAATGAACAATTCAAGTACTTGGTAACGTTTTAAAGACTCTTTTCTGATGGCGTTTTTACCGTTATTCTACTGTCATTTAGCAACATGTTTTAAAGGTGGACAGAAGTGTATATGCTCTGTGAACGCGTTGAGTCCTCCCAGAGCATTAGGGAATACTTAAAAGAATGTGCCTTGTATTTACTGTTGACATGATTGTAAATAGAAGATAGCTCCATATGAAGTTATTGTTATTTAAAGATGGCGTTGTCCTTCCACCCTTGCCTGGTTATAATAAATATTGTTTTTTACTAAGGGGAGGAGATGGTCGGTGTAACTAGGCCTCCGCACCCACAATAATGCAGATGTGGGAGCACAGCAGGGGACATCCCCCCCAAGAAAGAAAAGGTGGCAGGAGCTTGAGAGACCAGGCCACTGCTTTTCCTTTGGAGTAAGAGTACTGGGTGAATAGTTTTGAAGGGTAAAACTCTTACCTCTTTTAGACTTGTATAAATCTAAAATAACTAATAATTCACAATAACATCTTTCACTGCAACACAGTATGAACTGCATGCAATTACTATCTTCAGCTGTGCACACGATTTAGTCTTAATGGAAGTTTACAAACTTTTGTGGGCTTTAACTCCTCCTCAACAAAGTTGAACAAAAAGTTCCTTACAGTTGTCGCCGTGACCATCCTTTACAGAGTCTCCCGGCGTAACAGTTAACTGATAGACTTAAACTTGATCCACTGATTTGCACCGCGAACTTCAAAAGGCGGGTCACTGCTATAGATGTGATAGCCTAGTTCTTCCAGCGGCGGCTCGGGGTCGGCCGTGGCAAACTGGGCGGCGTCCTCAATTTCTTTCCTCACTTCAACATCAATTTCCTGCAAATGAGAGTACAGTTCGAGCCTTTTCAACCAACAGTTGCCTGGTATGACTGCTATTACTAGAAGTAACAGCTTCTATTTTAGGGACAGTGGCCTAAACAGGGATGTCCTGGAGCAGAGACTGCAGACACCCGGCGGTGGCACGGTCCTGCACCGAAGGCCCACGGGCTGTGCTCAGGAACCGGCGGCCACGCTGCACGCTTTCCCGTGGACTCAGGGAGCCCGCGCAAGATGGCCGCTTGTCTGTGCGGAGCGCGTGGGGCGCTCAGGAGGGAGCGGCAACCTTTAAAGGCGGCTCTCTAGGCCACCGAGAGGGACTGTACCTTTAGCTCTTCCACACTGGCCAGGCTGCTGCTCACCATCCTGTCCTTGAGCAGCATGATGGGGTCGCTCTTGCTTCTCACCTCCTGGATTTCTTCTCGCGTCCGGTAACTGCGGGGAGGGAAGGAGGCACGGGCAGGTGACAACAGTGCTAGCCAGTAAGGGCAGGTCTGTGCAAAGTCATACCGGGTCGGGCTGCTAACATGAAGGGAAACAGAAGTGACTGACACGAAGGAACGCACCCGTCGACACGCATGTCGGGCGGGGATGATGATGGATTTGTACTTTCAGAATCGGGCTGCTGTTTGTGAGAGCTGCTCATACCTTTGCCTCTCACAGAAAACGACACGGACAATTCAAGAGGCATTCTGGCAACAGGGGTCAAGCCATTGCTGCTTTGACCCGGATGCGAGGGCACGGGGAAGAGGCGACGCCGTGTAGGTGCCGACAGTTCACAGGCGAGGGCAGTGGAGCTGGACTGCGGGGCTAACTGGAGGCAGAATGCCCAGCAGCAGACTCCCAGGACGCGCGTCCAGCAAAAACCTGGACAGCGAGCGTTTCCACTCTTGGTCGACGTTGCAGTTTCCACAGGAGGCGCCCACGGCGCTCCCATTTAAAAAAAACACCAAGTTCATTTTACCATTCAAGTTGCTCTTTATTTTCCCCTAGAGCCCATTCTACATACCAAGGCTATGGCTTACTTTGGCTAAATCGACTTTTAACTGCGGCACGCCCGATCGCAGCATTACCACGTGACAAAACCCGTCTTCCTAATCTAACCGGTCTTTGCCCTGACCTACTGTGGGACTGCATGTTCCGCAGAGCCAGGACATTTCCAAAATCCCGACTTATGGAGTATGTCTGGAGGCCATCTGGGGCCTTGTCGACGAAAGCTCGGTGCCCCGGTACTATCGCCCGGCCATCTGGCCTGCTGTAGGCAACAGCTGCTCGCCATCCTTTATTGCCGCTCATGCTAACACGGGCATATTCTACGTTGGAGGGTTTCAGAACTCAATCTGTACTGCAACCACTTTATGGGGAGGCATCGCTTTCGGGCTCAAAGACTCCGCTGCGTGATGCCAACATTAACTAGTTTCAAAAGCAACGGCTGACATGCCCCTTTTGTGTGAGTACTGCCATTCAAAGCCCACCCACGCGGACACACACTGACTTCTCAGGACCATACCTGACCCCAGGATCGCTCATGCTGTGCCCATGGTATCGGTAGGTCTGCAGCTCCATCAGGATGGGCCCCTAGAACGACCACAGGCGGTGAGAAGTGAGAAGGCAGGCCTGACAGACACAGCAGCAAACACCTTTCAGGGTCAGATACTCCTTCAAAGCCACTTTGTTAGCAAGGATACACTGGCTGGGTAGAGGTCATTGGTCCTCATTTCTAATACCCATTTGTTGCATATTTCGTCCTTGTAGTTTTTCAATTGGCACATAATAAAAGCAACCTTCCGTAGCTATTTGAAATCCAGAAAATTTAGCCTAGAAAACTATACCAACAGCACTGCATTTGATTTCTAACCCGATGAAAACGGCTTTGCTTGAACGAAGCAAAAACCTATCAGAAAGCAGGGATGGCAGTGGAGAGGGGACAGCGTCCATCCGCAGGATCAATAGGCTAGCCCTGTCCCTCCGTCAATATGAGCTGGAAAAACAAGACACTGAAGTACAGAAAGGCTGGAGAACTGAAGCGAGGCTGGTAGGTAAGTCCCCACTGCCCGCCCATCTCACGCACTGTCTCCTAGGGGCCGGCACCCAATCTTGCTGTGCAACAGCTGGCAGGCACAGGTGGCCTGCTACTTAACCCTGTGACACTGCCAGGAGTGGCTCCCGCCAAGCAGCTTGCTTAACGCATAGCAGCTCCTCTGGAAGACAATTGACCACGAGGTGGAGCGGGGAGCTGGCGTAGCCATTAAAAAGGGTTCGGAGTCAAGTGCTTAGATCTGAGCCCTTAACACTCTGTACCTCCATTTCCTGCACAACAGTAGTGTCTCCTGCAGCTGTGCAGACTGAGTTACAGTGATGAGCTTGTCGCTCAACATGTCAGCCTCAAAAAGTATCACCCACTCAGCATTTGGAAGCACAGTGGGCTGGGTGGGAGAAGGGGGTTTCTAGAGCAAGATCCCATATTGCAGCAGAGTGAGTAACTCCTAGAGGACAAACATCCTGGGTGCCTATTGCAGAAGTAAAGCTGTGTGCTGGGCACTTTGTGAGGGTCCCCAGATTAATGGGAGGCGGGCTTTGCTTTGAAGGCGCACAGTGAACCAAACTAAAAAGCAAAAGAGACCTTATCACAACAGAGATGAGCCAAATGTCAAGGAAGCACTGGAAAACAGTGACCTCTACCGGGGGCGACGTGGTTTTCCAGGTGAGCCAACGAGATCACTGGGAAGTTGTGCCCCCAACTACACCTGACTCAACTGTCAGCTCTTCGGGGGTAGCTGCCACCTGAGGGGGTAGAAGACCTAAGCGAGGCACTGGAAGGCACTCTTAATACATAAATGATATCAGAAATCTCTAGCCCAAGGGCTAGTCTTACCTTTCCAGATCTGCAATGGGCAGCTGCAAATTTTGTTGCCTCCCGAACACACAGGACATCCATTCCATCTACCTGTTAACACGGGAAAGGGGCAGAGCGTGAAGCAGACCGCCAGACGCCATTTTCATTTTACCCCGCACACGTGGCATTCAGAACGTGGACGCTTCTGTTTGTGTCAGGTCGTCGATAGTATACAGGAGGCATCGAGCCACTATGGCGTAGTCCTGGCTCGGTGACACACGTCCTTACCCTTATGCCAGGGATGAAGTCGCCTCTCTTGTAGTAGTCAGTGCTGGCTGCTGCCCTCTCGACAGATGTTCCCATTCCATAGCGGTTATTCTCACAGATGAAAATGCAGGGCAATTTCCACAAAGCTGCCATATTGTAAGCTTCAAATATCTGACCCTGGATTAGTGTAAACAGTTCCGTGACTTCACTTTGCTGTTTATCTCTAGGCTTCCTTATCCTTCGGAGCTACTGCTCTACAAACGAGAGAAGCTCTCACGAAGGAGGAAACCCTCACCCGCCCTCCGGTGCTCGGGCAGCGGTGTGTGAGCTGTGGGTGGGGAGAGGCCTCACACTCACCACTTACTTCTGCGAGGCCAAGGCTTCATGAAAAAAAGGCCAGTGGCCACCTCGTTTGACTCTTCATTATGATCTGCCCAGACAACTGGCTAAGCAGTGACCCGGCATCAGTCAGCACCCGCGCGGGGCCTCACAGAGGTGCCGACACCCAGTGACGCTGCGGCGCAGCGCCCGGGAGCGCGAGTGCGTCTGTGTGCTGGCGGAGTTTCACATCGCGCTTGCCGTGGGGAGCGCTGAGGACAGTAAGGGACTGGGCCCTATACCTGCCTGTAAAGCACTTGTGAAACATGCCAAGGGTTCAGTCTCTAATCTGGACATAAAACCAAATTTCACCAAGCCGCCTGAGTGGCATCTCAACTAAGAAGTGATATATGACCGGCTTTACGAACAGAACTAGGAACACTCAACACTGTGAAATAAAACTACCAGTTGCTGACAAGTTAGGAGACCCATACTCACCTGATTGGCAGCACCATCTCCATACAAAGTTAAACAGACCTCATCTTTTCCATTATACTTGCAGGCCAGAGCAATCCCGGCACCGAGCGGCACCTAGCGTTAATGACGCGCAAGAGAAGTGAAACCCCTGGCCGGAATTTACGACACAAATGACATCATTGCTGCAAGCTCTCCCCACCCCAACCGTGGCTCTGCTTACTCCACTCCCAGTAATTAGCGCATTCTGTTTCAGCCAGTAAGCACCTACCGCTCTGCATTCACACATGCAACTAATCCCTGAAAGGTCACAAAGTGAAACCTGGGTTTTGAAAACAATCTAGATGTAATTGCAGGCACTTCACTATTTAGTTCGAGAACTATATAAATGGAGGGTGAAGTGGACGTGCAGAAGCAATTTATGTACTTCAGTGATGTACATGGCGGGGCCTCCTGGCGGAGCAGCGTTTTGGTCTGTGGCCTCCAGCCAGCACAGTGCACCTATCTCCCAGGGCCCAAGATGAACAAGTAAATAAAAAAATACAGTGCCCGTTCCTCTTCTCTCCTTCCTGCCAGCCCCTTTCCTTAAAATACAGATGCGTGCGTAAGAAAACGGCAAGGTGAAGTTACAGCTCCACTATCCTTTAGAAAGCAACTAAAAGAAGAAAAGTCCGCCCCACCCAAGCCCCCAAAGCGCTTTCCGGAGCCTTGTCTGGGAGCCAGCAGTGCCGCGGGCGCGGGCCATGGCCAGTCTCGGGGGGGCGAGTATCTCCTGCTCGGTTACCTGAGCGCCAACGATGCCATTGCCCCCATAGAAATTCTTGGCGTACATGTGCATTGAACCTCCTTTGCCTTTAGCACACCCTCCTCTGCGTCCTAGAAAAGGCAGCGCGCACATAAACGCATCAGGAGACAAATAAGCCTAACCGTAAAGCCTAACCGTACCCGCCGCCCCCCGTGTTTACTTAGAGGCACGACCGCTAGAACTGAGGTCCGTTCAATTGTGTGGGCCCCTGCCCCTCTGTGCAAACGTCTTCCTGCCCCCGACCTTGCCAAGCTTCCTTGCTTCCGCCTTAGTGGCGCCCCCAGGACTGTCTGCGGCCACAAGCACTTTGTGTTTTCCTGCGCTGACAGGCCTGTGAGTCCAGGGGGACAAAGACGAAGGGAATGTGAAGCTTCCTTGAATTTAAATGCATACAAGGAAATGCTTCTACTCAATTTACTTGCGACTGTAGATTTCTGCTCGATGATAACACACCATGCTGAGTGCGCACAGCTAACCTTTTCAATTTTTAACTGAGGGGTCAGATGACCTCACGCTGGTTGCTTTACTCAGATGCACAGCACAGGTGCCACAGCACCAAAAGGGAGAGGTTCCTTTTCAGGCTCAAAAAGGGTTTACTAGTGACCCCTAACAGATAGCATCTTAACTAAGAGATGTGAAAACTTCTTTCGCTAATTTCCTTTTTGCAAATCAATGACAAACCTGTAAGCTCTGCCAGGATTTCTCGGACAGAAAGCCCACGAGTAAACGTAAAGCCATGAGCCCGATAGGATGTGATGAGATGGTCTGTGGGATTTATGCCGGCCTCGAGGCCCACACAGCAAGCTTCCTGCATGGAAGGAAGAAAAGCAATGAGTCAGCATGCATTTCGGGGTGAAATATTTCCCAGGCTACTAGGAAACATGCAGCCTAGCCGAACATTTAAGGGTGGAGGGTCAGGCCCAAGCCAGAAGCCATAAACCAGCCAAAACCATGTGTGTTGCTTCCTTTCGCCTGTAGTTATTTGGGGAAAAAAAAAAAAAAAAAAA
>RJWH01009413.1:0-22865 GCA_004363575.1 Solenodon paradoxus | reverse complement strand
TATGGAAGCCCTAGTTGACCTCTCCTTGGGGAGGGTAGAGAAAAGGAGCGGGGGGAGGGGGGGGGATCTTGTAGTGCTTTCCAGAATCTTCACTAGCAAATAAGGGGAGTGAGATGTCAGGCTTCATTGGAGAGGGGACACTGGCAGGTGTTAGCCTGCAAATTAGCTGTGCTGGTTTCATGGAAGGGAGCGTGATCATTGCGCTCCACTGAGCCAAGGTGCCAGATGACAGAGTGGGGCTCTCTCCAGCTACTGACCTGGGTAATGAGACGACACTTGGACAGCATGCTGTGTGCTGTGCCACATGGCCATTCGTGGGTCAGGACCTGTGAAGTTGCCCAACGTGACTCTCGTGTCATGAGGTGCTGCTCAAAGGCCTATGAAGCATTCCAGTAAATAGACTCCAGATGTTACGCTTACTGCTTTACTTTATGTATACAATTCCCTCCGGTCCTTTTGGGTTTCCTCGCAAACCATAATCTCAATTAGGCATTCTTATCTTTTCTTTGTGACATTGCAATGGGACCTGTTTTCCTGTCTGGTGAAACCTATGCCCCTTCTCAGAATACTGCTTGTAAGTTAATAAAATAAAATCCATAGGATTACAAAGGAAATCAATTATACTGAAATGTAGTTATCCAAATACTGCAAAAACATAAGTGTTACATAGTCTTAAGTCAGAGAGTCTTAACCGATGTATTGAATCACAAGATCCAGCAGTGATCAAGCAAGTGTCCTAGATTTGAAGTCAGAATGAGTCTGTTATTTCAAGGTGACTCCCGTGACCAAAACATGCAATGAAAATGTGTCCATGTAATGGGAAATAAATAAAATCCACAGGTACTGCCACTACCAGTGTGGTTTGTCACCCATCTTCCCTAGTGGAAAGAAAGGTCAAATTTCAGTTAAAAATAAATTTGTCATTTTCTTTCCATCCATGTTTAGGCCCCCACCTTCTCTCCATGACCCCAAATTAAGAACCTCTGTTGAAGAGGGACTTAAGAAGGCATTATAGGAATGAAAGCCCCCATTTAGTTCAAGAACATTCATAAATATCTAGATTTCCCCTCCTTTGTTCTTTGTTCTGATGGAGATGAGACAGGAAACTATATTAAAAATAGGTTAAACATATTA
Organism: Solenodon paradoxus; assembly: GCA_004363575.1. NCBI lineage: Eukaryota > Metazoa > Chordata > Mammalia > Eulipotyphla > Solenodontidae > Solenodon > Solenodon paradoxus. Next base: position 21,731 of record RJWH01009413.1, on the reverse strand, counting down.
AAAAAATTGTGACTACCTGCAATAAAGATCTTTCCCCATTTCCTAAAGAGAGAGATCTATACAATTTTCTGTCATTCTCTAAATCTCCTAGTTGAATGGGCATTTTTTTTTGGGTGAGAGGGGGCGCGTTGTTACAGATTTATAAAACTGAGAAACTCTAGATTTCTTTATGGTGGCTATTTTCCCCAAGAACTCTCTAAGAATTTGTAAGAGAGATGGACCCCAGATGAGGGACTCTGGGGTCTTCTAGACCTTGAAGGTTCCTGATATGCATGTTTTCACATGTGCTCCCCATCTGCCTCCTGCTTTCTCTTCTCTCCCCCTCCCTCCTCATCTTCCACCCCTCACCTCCCACTCAGCTGTGAAAGTTAAGGGTCTGATAGATACATTTGTCAGCAGCAAAGTTTGAGAATGCTTTTAAAAATAGAGAAGTTGAAGGGAGTGTCTTGGATAGAAGGGTAAAATCTTGTTTATGCTCAACAAATAACTTATATTTAGAATCTTCCTTCAGTTCTTCCTTTGAAAATCTGTATTCTCATTTCACTTGAATGACTCTGCATGGAGCATTTAAAAGTAGATCAAACAAAACTCTATAAATATGTTGAGTTCTTTTGGGCAATTTACCAAAATCTTGCTACAGCAGAGAAACGCAGTGTGATTTTTGTATCAGATTTTCTCCTCTGAACATCCAGAATCCCTCCCAGAGATCTGGTGACCTGGGCTGGGGGAGCTGGGTCAGGGACACTTCGGAGAAGAAGAAGGAATGGTCTGCTCTGGGTTGGGGCATTTGGATTATGGAACATGAGACCCAAACCAGCCACTGGGACCAGCTACAGAAAATTACGTCTGTAGAGACTGCTGACTTCATTTTCCAGTGTGAGTCCTTTGTTGCTTTCTGGTGAAAAGAAAATAGGTTGAAATGGTGTAAAAACATTGAGCAAAGCTGCCTTTTAACATATGCCTGAATGTAAGACAAATGGAAGACAGAAAGGAGCCTGGTTGCAGTAAGTTCTTCTGTAAATGCAGTAAGTTCTTCTGTAAATAGGCCTGGCCCCTTCATTCCCACTTTATACACGAGGACACGGGTAAGAGTCCGGAGGTGGCGCGTGCAGTGTTGCGCTTCTGAGTCATCTGTCTCTTGTGTGTTGTGAGGCTCAAGGTTCTCTGTAGGTGCTTGAATGCTACCCACGTGTCCCATCCATGAGTTGTAAAGCCAGAGCTCATGTGTCCTTTTGGATGACTAATTCACACACCATTTTTAGAAGACAGTTGCCGTGGATGAAATTAGGTTAGAGGAGTTCTTTTTGCCCATGGCTCTAAGAATATAGATGTGACTTCCAAGGAAGTAATCAGGTGACAGTGTTAACATGGAAGGTAGCCATATGTAGCTCCTCTTTGCAGAAACTCGCTTTATTAAATGGATGGTCCCTTTCTGTATTATCCTGGTAGTAGATACTCAATGTTGGGCCCCATATTGTTAATTGACTCTCAGACTGTGTTCAGTGGCTTCTTTTTTTAAAATTTAATGTTCATTGAGGTAACTTTGATTTACAAAATAAATATAAGGCCCCAGATGTGCAGGTTTACCAGTCCTCAAATGTATGACCACATACTCTTCCCTCCACCAAATTAACAACTTCACTGACTTCTTTAAGGCATTAGACTGATGTTTCTAGAGCTCAGAAAGGACCAGAGCAGGGATTTGAGTCTTTCCCTCTGGTCCTGGATATGTGGCACCAGGCTCACAGATGGATTGAGAGTAGGCATTTGTGATGAAACGGTGTCCTCATAACCGTCCTGAGGCATATGTGAGAAATGGTAAATGAGTTGCATTTGTTGAAAACAAGTGCATGAAAGTGTCAGAGTCAAAAGTGTGGAGAGGAACATAAATTGACACTCAGAGATAATGAAAACACAGAGGGCAGTGCTGGAGAAAAGCAATGGTTGTTAGGGAGGCCCAGAGAAGGGCCTCCTGACGGACTGTGTGTGGTCCCGGGAGTGTGTGTGAGCGACCTTAGAAGACGACCCAGGCCTTTCCGCCACCGTGGGTGGATAGCTACTGCCTGAGCTGTGTGATGTACAGTCAGGCCAGGGAAAACGACCTTGAATTGGTACCGATAAGACATGTGGGGCTCCTCGGGGCTCCTCGGGGCTCCACAGCAGCATCTGATCAGAATGAGAAGTAGGGGGCTACAGGTTTGGAGCTGTTTCTCTGCACTCACCCCTCCGGCCGCCTTCAGGGACCAGCCGCAAGTGGTTGTCATTGGCGGTCAGAATCCCCTGTTTATTCAGACTCTAATAAACACTTTTTGCTTGATTTAATTGGTATTTGTATACTTAGAGAATAGGAACTAACTTTGCTATTAATGTCATCAAAGTGTGATCAGAATGCTCTGCAACATAACGCAGGATAATTATTTTAATAGTCGACTGTGATGTTTTAAAAAGTTATTACAGTATATTACATGCTCTTTGTAAAAACAAACAGATGTGCACACACATTTAAATGAGCCTTTCTTTACACTTACCTAATCCCCTTTTGCAAAAATACCACTGTTACTTTGAGGTGCTCTTTTCCATACCGCTCTCTGTGTTTATGCACGCGCCCTCTCGTGCGTTCATCTAATTGTATTGGGCCCTCTCATTAGTTGAATGTTGAATGAATCCATGTATTCATTAATCAATAATTGCTGAGAGTTTGCAAGGCTCTGGGATGCGGGAGGGAGGGAGGGAGAGAGGGAAGAGAGGCACAGAGAGAGAATTTACAATGTTGAGAGCGTACTACACATTCGGAATTTTGTTTTTTAACTCAGTGTATCATGGACATCTTTTACATGTCAGTACAGGTAGAACTGCTTGCTCTAGTTAATAGCTGCTTGGTTTCACATGGTCTGGCTCTATCTTGATCTATGTAGCCAGCCCCTCTCAGTGGATATCCCGGATATCTCCTGTGTACATCTCTGTGCGTGTATGCATTTGCTCTTAGAAACAATGTTGATGTCCAGTATCTTTTCTGTCTTTTAAGAAGACTACATTTAAAATCAAATATGCAAAATTTCGTGTTCAGCTATAACCCTGCTCTATTGTTTGGTACCAATAATTGGCAGTGGACCATTTTTTAATATCACAGATGCTTGGACTGTGATGTTGATGGAGAGTGAGGCCCCTTCAACGCAGTGGCAAGACTGCAGCGGCCGCCACAAATTGTACTAGAACACACATCTCCTCAATATCCCAGGCACATCTTTTTTTGTAACCCAGTTTCTTAGGTTTAAAGAACTATATTTTTATTTCATTTTCTAAGCCCCAGCTCTTAACAGAAAAGCCTTTTAACTATCTATTTTTGGTTAAGAGTTTTGTGCTCTACGTTGAAATTACAGCCAGCCAGTCTTTTTTTCTAGCTGATAATCTCTAAAGTATTATTATTTTTTGCTGACAATAACAATAGTTGAATGAATGACTCAATGGAAAAAATGAAGGTTAAGTGTCCTGCCTTCAAAGAGCAAGGTAAAAATTTCCCATGTTAACCATTTTGACATTAGCTTCTAAGTACCAGTTGGCGGGTACTCTGTTTAATATCAGGTTGAGTCTCTAACTCTGTCCCTCCAACCTCCCTGCCCTCCTCAGCCCCCTCTGACTGTCTGGGACTTTGTGTATGCAAAAGCATGACCACAGAGAGAATGTGGACTAGGTGCTAACGTTTGTTCATTTGTCTATCCACTTACCAAGAATGAATTGAGTGTCTGCTATAGCAGGCCCTGAGCTAGGTGCTAGGGATCAAAATAAGTGAAATAAAGGTCATTTTCCCTCAAAGAGGGCAATAGACACATAAGAACTGAAAAATACTGTTTCTGCCTCTCCTTCCCTGTGTATATGATTTCTTCCACTTTGTCTTTCAGACTTTCTATTCATTGTCTTCTGTTGAGCCATCTTTCTGCTTCTAGGCTCCTTTCTCCCAAGTCGTCCTGCATATCCCTGACCCCAGGAACTTCTCCTTCGCTCACTGTTCTTATCACATCTTGTCACTTCCTTGCTCAGAAACCTCCTTGGAGCTGGATCTCATGAAACAAAGTTTTCCTCCTGAGTTTGGCATCCCATATGAGTTGGTGAGAGAAGAGGGCCACCGACCACCATTCCTGAACTTGTGTGCCTTGGACAAGTTATCTAGGCTTTCTCTGCCCATCCATCAAGGTGGGGCCAACACCCCTAACCTCATGGGGTTGCTGCAAGGATGGGAGGGAAGGCTTGCAATCCACCTAGTATGGTTGTTGGCGCATAGCAGACACTCATCTATGTTTGCTCCTTCATTTCTGGCAAGATTCAGCTGATTTTCCTTATATGACTTTGGATTTACCTGTCTCCACCCTCCGTGGCTCAGAGGGCCTAAGAAATGATTCCCCACTGGTTTACCTCTTTCTCCTGTATTCTCGTGGGACTTGCGAGCAAATGAGCACTGGGGCAGCTCTTACCTCTTTTCAGATGCCCCCTTGCCTTCTTTGAAGCACAGGCAACTGGCTTTACTGTTTTCTGTGGTGCGAAGATGTCGATGGGGCACACCCCTGGGAGAATGAAGTGGCGCGCGTCTCCAGGGACCAGACGGTGCTGGCTAATTAAATACTATGCCTCTGCTGCGACAGTCCAGGCATAGCCAAGAGGAGTTTGTAAAGAAAGATGAGCTCCTTTTCATTTGTTTTTCTGGACTATCACCAGCCTCTGACATGCCCTCTTCCTCTGAGTTACATTCAAACAGGATGATGAGTGGAAATTTTTCCCGGAAAGGGTCTAAAGTTGGGTCCACAAGATGAGTAATTCAGCTTTCTCTTCCCTTGTACCCAGAATCCACTGGATGTCCCAAGTAAGAAGGGTGATTTTCCACCTTTATTTAGTTTGATTTGTGTGGATTTTCCATCCTGAAACAGACAAGCTGGCCTCTGACATCAATTGAAACTGCCAGTTTAAGAACAGCTTTTTTAAGAAGTCAGAATGCTGCTCAGCAACTTGGGGGTGGGGGGGGGGTGTTGGCCCCCAGCAGTGTTTGCTGATGAATCATAGCAGAGACCCTGTCTTCAGGGAGCTCTTCTAAGGATCTGGGAAAGAAAAGTCACGGTGTGAAAGCACTCACGGGGCATGTGTTAGATTAATGCTGTAATATTCGTTTGTCAAATAAATTTGATTGCTCTCCCTTTTGGGAAAAGAATCTGAATGTGGGACCTGAATCCCATGGTCCTGGGAAAGTCCCATTTGTTTTTGCACAACAGGCCTGTCTAGATGTCTCCTGACCTGGCTACACCCCAGGCCAATGACATCAGAGTCCTCAGGGATGGGGACCAGGCATCTGTAATTTATCCTTCTCCCACTGTGATTTTTATTTAGAGAAATTTCAGATGTTACAGAACAGTTGCAACAATATTACAATGAAGACCCATCTCAGTTTGCCAATTGTTAGCATTTTGTCACATTTGCTTGTGTTCACTGTCTCTTCCTCCCTCCCTCCACCCCCTACATACACACATACATAAGTATGTATATATGTCTATAAGTCAGACTTTGGGGTTTTTTCACATAAACGACTTGAAAGTTATAAACGTCAGGACACTTTGGAACAAGGACGGTCATTCTATTATGCAACTACAGTAGAATGAACACACCCAGGAAATGTGACATTAACATAATGCTATTAACTAGTATTAGTCCGTATACATATTTCCCCACTTCTCGCAATAATATCCTTTGTCACTTTTTAAAGCTCCTAATTTGATTTATGATTGTATCATATTTGCATTTAGTTGTCATATCTTTTAAAATCTGGAACAGTTCCCTAGCCTTAAAAATAAAATCTTATATGATACTAACTTTAAAAAAGATGTTAAAAATTAAAGATCGGTTTCTGTGCACGGCCCCTCATTTTGGATTTGGGTTGGCCGTGATTATTTCCTTCTGGTTAGATGTAGGTAACACGTTTTGAACAGGAACATTCTGTAGGTGATATTAAGTCCTTCTCGGGCAACTGATGTCTGTCTGTCCCATCATAGACGAGGTGAACTTTCATCACTCGGTTAAGGTTGTGTCTACCATGTTTCTCTGTTGTAAGTAAGGGGACTGTTCTCCTTTTGTAATATTGGTTAGTTGACATTTTTATTTAAAGAAGAGCTTTCCCTGCTTGTCCAACTCTTACCTAATTTTAGCCATCCATCTATTCTTCCATTAATCATTTAGCTAAATATCTAGCTACCAACCTAGCTATCTATTTAACCAAGTCAGTCTAGGTTGATGATTTTTTGGAAATGAATGTAATATGTCCCTCAGCGGTGCCGTTATTGTCCCAAATTTGGCCAGCAGAAGCTCCATCAGCTGACCCATAGGTCCTTTTGCAATCACTCCTCAGGTGTGTGAGCACTCCACTAATCTTGGCATAACCTGATACCCCAGCCTCACTTTGTATTTCTTTGCCCCGACACTGGAAGAAGCCATTTTTCTCTGGAGAACTAGTTCCTCCGGGACTGTTGTTTAGAAAGTCATCAGTAGTTTTATGAAAACTTCTCAGGTGATTTCAGTGGGCAGACAAGACTGAGAGCGACTGGTTAGTCCTCCCAGGGGAGACCACCTACCCCCACAAGGTGTTTGCCTGTGGTCATCTGTTGTTACATGTCTTAGTGGTGTCTCTGAAGTTTAGTTTATTGTTGGCAGTGTCGCTTGGGAAGTCAGATTTAAATGCACGTCCCTGGTCCACTCTCAGAGAGGACAGTTCCATAGGTCTGCCATGCATGTCAGCCTTGGGGTATAGGTGTTTCTGGCCCATGTCGGGGGAAAATGGCAAAGGTAACACCGGAAGCTGAGAAGCAGGGCTGCTTCTGATGTTCCTCGGACTTCTATCATTGCTTCTCTCTTGCAGTACAATTTCCAGATACTGCTGTGCTCTCTAGACACATGGTGGTGGGTCCCTTGGATTCATGTAGTGGGCTTCTTGAAAATATCAAGTGATTGAAACCCTCGTAGAGACTTGCTCGTGTGGGAGTCTTCCGCCATGGGCCGTGTGAATGTAAAGCAATAGACGGGCTGAGTGTTGGAAGTTTTCAGCTGACCCAAAGACTTTCAACCACTGAATTGTTTATTGTTATGTTTTTGTGGTTATTTAATGAAATAACCCAGTAAAATTTTTTCATAGGCCGTAGGACTCGGGAAGGTTCCGAAATACTCAATGTGTACATTGTTTCTGAGGTGGGGTCAGGGCGCTGTGCCAGTTTCATCTATTTCACTTTGAGGGAATGTAAATTTACTACATTTCCTCCCCCCATTCAACCAGCTTTATTTGATTAAAATATGCACCCCAGTACTCAGCAGCTGTAAGGAAATCCTCTTCATGTGTAGTTTTTCTTCTCTTGGCTTCGCATTTTAGCTGTGTACCGTGTAAGCCCACTGAGGTCTTTCTGCAGTCTCAAGACCACAGCCAAGAATTCTTAAGGACAGTCAGACATGGGCAGTAGTGTGTCTGGCATTTCATCTTCTGGCTTGAAACCCTTGACCTTTCACTTCTACTGGTGAAGTTCTCTGTCTCTGCACATCGGTCTCTTCATCTGTAGAAGGAGGGCTGGTGACTCAGTGGTTCAATGTCAGAACTAACTGGGCTAATGCAGCAAAATGCTTAGCAGTGTCTGGCACACGGTAAGTGCTCAATAACTGTTAGCTGTTGCTCTTTTATTAAACAAAGCTGGTCACAAATGGAAGGTGGCTCTGAGTTCTGATGAGGAGTCGAGGATGCACTTCCTGGCCCGCTGCGTGTCCTGCGTATGAACACGTGCATGATGCCACATTGTGACCGTCGTACAATGTGACAGAGACAGATGCGTCACATGTGCCTTGCGAAGTCTTCCTTATTCATACATTTTGGGTAAGCTGTGTGTGCATATACATTTGCATGTAGGTCAGTAAAACTTGTGTCCTTTACTATATGTAAGGACTTTCAGTTCTGATTAGAAAACACAGTGATGAAGGATGGTGACAATAGCCCTGACGTGAATGACAAAAACAAGTGTTCTCTCCTCTTTCTGGGTGTTCGAATACAGATTGATAGTGTTGGCCGCGATCAGCAAGTATATTTAGTTTTTTAAAGAAAACTTTTGAGACTGTTTAGTCCATAGGAAAAAAAGCCCACTAAGTTATGCTGAAGCTTGAGTTCATGTGGCCCAGCCTCTGGGCATCAAGGGAGCTCAGACTGAGGCATTTGAAGACATTGGTTTGGGCAAGTCACCGGGTGTATTTCTCCAGTTTATACCAGTTCTTGAAATGAAATGACATTGTCTACCCACTGCTTTGAGGAAGGTCAGGACTCACTAGTGAACATTAATAAAGGCTAGGAGAGAAAAAAAATGCTAAGTGACATCCTTCCTGCAGTTTAAGATGGTTAGGGACAAAGGCAGTGTCTTCCAACTTCAAATATCCCCTTTGAGAACTGGGTTTGTAGAACTGGCAGACTGGATGGAAACTGTGTGCAGAAGTTAGGCCCAACAAAGCAACAGTCCAGGACTTTGGGAGTTCTGCAATGAGAAAGCCGTGGTGAAGACCTAAGGCTATGTCACGCAGTGTTTCAGACAGCAATTTGACACAGCTTGCAAGAATTGGGGGCATGATGTGCAGTGATTTGCTTCATTTGACATTGGAGAGAGAGCGCTGAACTCAGGCCAAGGAGATACTGCCACTAACTAACTTGGGGACCTCGGGTAAGTTACTGAGCCCCAGTTTTCTCTCTTGCAAGATGGTTGATCATCCTGGCTCCCAACCCTTTACTCATGTCATTGATGGGATGGGATAGGGCGATGGGTTACCAGAAGCACTTTAGACATCATCACAAGCTATGCATTGTGAGAGGGACTGTACCTGGGGTAAGTCAGGTGATGTCTCCCAGTAGCAAACTCTGAATACCTCCTTTCCTTGGTCCTGTATATTAGAATACATAGGACTTTATGCCGCCAATGGAATGATCTGCCCAGAGGCTTTTAAGAAATATTGACTAGCCCTGGCAGAGATAAATTAGGAAATCTGTCATTCGTCCTGATTCCAGACAGGGCGTTACCGAAGTCTGATGCAGAGATGTCATTCGAGAGGAATCTGATTACTCTGTTCCAGGCCCTGAATCTGCCGGGCTAGTCTTAAAGAATATGTCACACTCTCCTTTGCCACTTGTGCAGTGTTGGGTTGGATGCTACTTTTTACAGAGTTTTGTGAAGATAGCAATTTACCTGTAACTGTACATTCTGTGACTTCAGCTAACCATGGGTGTTATGGGGTATTTTTAAGTCGTTTTGGCCAGGAATTTGGTGACTTCTGTCATTGTCAGTGTTGGGCTTCAGACATTTGTCATGTTTGCTTATTATTCCATGTTCAGATTTATATCTGCAGAGTTTGCTTTGAACATAATACATATCAAATACAACTCTTAGATTTAGGAGAGAACTTCATCTTCAGGGTTATATATGGGGGCAGGAGTGTCACAGGGGGTAGGAAAAGCGGGCCAAGACCGTCTTATCAGCTAGAATCTCTGCCTGGAAAAAGCTCGATGGGGGTGCGCCCTCTGTCTTGGGGAGAGCCAAGCCCTCCTTGGGTTGCCCCACTCTGCCTGCTGACAGTGCAGTTAGCACCTGGGAATTGGCCTGAGAACACTGTTTGTTCTCATTATGACCAGGTGGCTGTGACTTTGCACAGAGGGGTAGAGTGTATTCGTATGATTAGATGAGATACTGCTTCTGAACTTCTGCCCTCTTCCTTCTTCCCTCTGTTAACTCTGTTCTTCCTTTGTGAGGTTCAGACAGAGAAAAATGGAGCAGGGAGAAACTGGGCCACTGGCTTTTGAAAAACTATTGATCAGTGAGCACATCAGCTCTAGCGAAGACCTTCCCTTTATGATGTCATGCTGCTGGGGCATGAATGTGGCCTGATCGCTCCTGCCAGGGCCTCCTTTCTCAGGGAAGGGATTAGAGAGGAAAAGACTCCCTGTCGGCAATATCCAAAAATGTTGTGAGCATTTCTAAATGTGTTTCCTTGAAGTCGTTGATCGCTTTCTTTTTCTGGGCCATGTGGTGGCAGGAAGGTACGATGTGAGGTTCAGCTTTGAGTGACCAACTTCTGACGACTGACAGTCTCATTCCCTATCCCCTACCTACCTCTCCCTGGCTTGGGCCTCTTCTGTTGTCTCTCTGTGTGTCTGTCTGTCCCACACACCACCTGCATGTTCTTTGTCCCCCAATGGCACTTCTGTGGTGTGAATCACTGTGGACAGTTGCATCTGTCTTTACCAGCTCTAAGCCCAGGCCTCCTGGTTGGATCACACTGAGTGAGTAAGGTGTGTGACCTCGAGTGTCTGCTGGGCAAGTGAAATGCGGCACTGGCTTTTACTTTGATTTGGCTGGATTGATTCTGTGTGAGCAGCCAAGGGTCGTGCTAGTGGACTCCTGGAGAAAGAAGTGGATTGGTTGACCCCCTGTGGGGTGTCTGAAGTGGCACAAAGAGCAGGCCAGAATCCAGTCAGCCTTTGCTATCAGGCCTGAGTTCCAGCATGTTGAAGGGGTGATGATTAGTAGGAGGAAGTCCAGGATACTTTATCTTTTCTTTTGCACCTGTGGGAAAAACTCCCTCAGCCTGGCTAGCATTAGAAGCAGACCATTCTTTTTACTGTACCATATCACATCGGCCTTCATTAAAAATCAGCAGCAGCAGATCCAATGCCCCATCCATGGAAAACGGTTTAAGGCAACACTGTGCTCCAGCGCTTCAGGGTGGGGTTTTGCCTTCTGCACCAACGGATCGATTTCTCATATCCATGCCTTTCTGACCCAGCAGCTTTTAAAAGACCAAGAAGCATTGCTCTGCTTTCTCCTGCCTCTCTCTGAGAGAGCAGCACTGCCGTGCCTCTCGCCATGTCCCAGAGAGCATATATGAGACAAGTCAGCTTAATTTGCCTGCATGCCTAGGAAGCTTCTCTGGAAAAATCTAATTTGGGGAGAAGAGCTATATCTAAATATTTTGCTTTTCCCATCCAGGCGAGCGACGGAGGCGCCGATGCCAGGTGGCCTTCAGCTACCTGCCCCAGAATGACGACGAGCTTGAACTGAAAGTTGGTGACATCATAGAGGTGGTAGGAGAGGTAAGTACACCAGGTGGCCTGGTGGGGACTGTGAGAACCTACTGATGGCCAGTTGGTCTTGCTGTAATGGATGTTAGAACCTAAAGAGACCTTTGACATCACTGATGAGTTCTCCTCTCAGAGAAAAAGGGTTTCCAGAGAGGAATTCATTACTCCAAGCCAGGTGAGGGCAGACGTGGGGCCATTGAACACCTTTGTCCTAACACACTGGATTAGGTACCAGTGCCACAACTTTTCTCCTTGGCTTCAGCTGCTAGCAGGCTCTGAGTATCCAGGTGACCTTGATCCAGCTCTAAGGGATGGATTCAGAATTCACCCTGGGGGCACTTCCGATTCAGATGGAAGGAAAAGAAGTGACACTTATTAGAAGACCTGGTAAAGATTCTTTACCCAGTGGCTTGTTGATGCATTCCAAACTCTACGTTGTGCAGATGAGGAAAGAGACTCAAGAATACTGGGAGAGGCAGGGCTGGAAGTTGAAGACAGCTCCGCCATGCTGGAGACCCTTCTTCTTTGCACCCCACCACATCTCTTTCTTCCTGCATGGTCCTGGCCACTTAGCAGCCAGACTGAAGTGTCCCACCAGACCCTGGGTGGGCTTCTCAAGCTCCACTCCCAGAACTCGGGGGATCCTGGGCTTTGCACTTGGAACTTGATCAGTTGGTCTGATACAACACACGTTTCTGTATATAGACATACATTGCCCCAAATGATTTGGTTTTCTAAATTCCATACAACCTTCTAGAAACAAGATTTGCAAAAAAAAAAATTAAAGGGAGGTTGGAAGCCCAAAAGAAGGTGAAGTGACCTATGGGTGGAAGTGGCAGGGCTGATGCTAGAAGCCAGATTTCCAGTGATCATACACCAAGGCCTTATTTAACGTATTGCTGAGAGACCCTACAAGAGGGTCAGGGTGGCTCACAGAAAACTGTGAAAAAGCAAAATATTTGCATTGATTGAAAGAAAAACTCCTTGATTAAGTGCACTAAGTTATAAGTAAAACTATGCAGTGTTCTACAGGGCGACAAAACTAAGCTTTGAGGATATCTTTTTAGGGGATTATTTACTTGCATCTCAGCCAGTCAAAATTGATTTTCATTGCTATCTGAAGAGAATCGTTTGAATTGCTTTTGGTTTTCTACCAGTTAACATCAGCACTTAATAGACTTGTAAAATAATCTCATAAATAGAGAATCAGTTAATGGGGCTCCCAGTGTGGCACCAGGAGGACATGCAGTAACTCCTTCTGCCTGGTTCGCAGTTGGAGATAATTTGTATTAATATGTCTTTCATTATTTTTCATCCCTGGTGTCAAGCAGAAGGCTTAGGAGATATTTGTTGTAAGCTGAATATGTGAACATTGAATGAACAGCAAAACAGAACATTTATGCCAATCATAGGACAAATTTCTTAACTAAAACTAGGAAATTCTAGAGGAAAAAATAAACAAATGTGGTTTAAAAAAAAGAGTTAAGTTTTGTCTGACTTGAAGTGAGTTTATATATAGGAAATAAAAAACAGTTGATAATAAATTAGGATAAATTATTATCACATGTAACATATGAATATTTGGTAGGAAGCTGTATAACAATGATAAATGATCAATAATTTGCCATAAACGTAAGTCCCATCAAGGAAAATACAAAGTTTAACCATGAGAAAATATCCCACCCTGCTATTAATTAAATAAATACAAATTAAGATAACAATGGGTTCCTTAGACTCCTAAGAAACTAGTGTAACACTGTTGGCATTGCTTAGAAGAACTTGTAACTTTATATATATCTTTATGGTCCTTATATGAAATTACTGAATGAGGTGCCTTAAGGGCTCAGGAAATTTGAATTAACATCCTTTGACCCAGTAATTTCACTCCCAGGCATTTTGCCACAGAAAATTGTTAACAGAAAAAAAAGTTTGTGGAATATATTAATTGCAGCAATGCTTGTGATAATGAAAAATAATTGAGAAAGGGATAGTTATGTGAATTAAGTTATCAAGCGAAGAGGTTGTGTTGCCATTAATATGGAAAACACAGAGGACTTTAACTCTGTATTTATCTCAACACTGTGCATTGTAATTATCTGTTATATTCCACTAACCTGAGTGAGAATTTTCAACAATAGGGTTCTGTTTTTTGGGTTTTTTTTTAATCTATTTTTATATTCATGGCACCTGGAATAGTGCCTAAAACCTAATCCATATGTAATAAATGCTGGCTGAATAATTAAACAAATTAAGTATGAAATCAGAGCACAATATTGTGTACACTAGGGTACAGTCATATAAAACATATCTCTATGTAGTCAAAGACTAAAAGAAAAGAATTGAAAATCATTCTTCCATAGAAGATATTTTTCTTTAATGATGTAATAATGTGTTAAGACGGAAAAACAAATCAAGATATGGAAATGATTGATAAATGGCTGGTGAGTATTATCCACTCTGGTCTGCTGTTGACTATAGGGAAACCGAAATGTAAAGGTTAATTTTTAATCCAAATTTCAAAATGATATCAAAAGTTAATTTCCCCATTATTCAGTTTACGTGTAATGTTTCATATAATGGGCAATGGTCATTGTATACAATCTATCCCTTTGTTTTATAATGGATGTTGTATCAGTACCAATGAGTAGCTATTCTCTTAATTCCACTGAAGATTAAACATAAAAACAAAAGTCTCAAGTGAAGCCCCTTAAGTCACAGGGACTGTTGAAGTAAGATCTTGGTAATAGCTTTGTGATGCTATGCAACCCATTTTACTGGTCAATAAAAATATAAGATATGCAGGTATATATTACATTATACTTTTGTTGATTGATTCTATAGTATTGTAAAGCACATATCCATACACAAACAAGCATAAATGCGCACATTTTTTCACCAACAGATAATTCTTAGGAGGATTTTGAATGCATGAACTGGGTTTTTCAAACTGTTGAATCAAGTCAAGAATCATAAAAAAAAATAGCGTACATAGATCTTAACATTTAAGGTGGCAGTGAAGGCACTGGAACTCTGGCGGTGGGTGTGGTGTGAACTACACACAGCCTGAGGTGTGACTTCAGTATCAAAATGTATGTAATGATGCAAAAAAGAAAATACAGAACTATTTAAAAACCAAGAAGAGAAAAGCACTGTGCTTCTCCTGGCTGGAGGGCTGTGGTTCTGTCCTCGTTAGGCTTGCCATTGTCAACGAAAAGGAACTGTGCTGTCCCTTCAAGGTAAAGATAGCAGGTTGAATTCCTGGGTAGATATTTAAAAAAAAAAAATATCACTGCTCACCTGGTCATTTTTGTCTAGAGTGGAGAAGACTGATCAGTGCAGACAAAGTTCAAATTTTAAGAATGGCCATGGCACATAGACCAGGAGAAATGGCTTTTGAAGGCCTCTGGAATTTTAAAACTAGCTTGTTGACCATCCCCCACCCCCATTTTTTTTTTTGTAAAGTGCATTGAAATTTCTTTGTTTTCCTGTCTGTGTTATCTAGAGCTTGGGAAAGGGGCCCCTTTTCCCATTGTGTTGAATGACCTTGGTCTCAACCAGTCTCTCTTAGTGGTGGCCCCAGGGAGGTTCAGCGAATCGTGCTTTTGTTTGTTCTTTGTGGTTAGTTTTTTAGTCCTTTTTCACTGGGCTCCAGTCAGGCTGGCTGGAGACCAGTGACTTCAGTTTCTCACTTAAAGCCTAACCTGGCCTTGGAGTTCAGAGATGGAAACTAATACTTTCAAGAAGTTTCCTTCTCATGTCCATAGTAGATGTGATTCTCTAAGCTAGAGTTTCATGGGTCTTTGACATTCTTTAAAACTTTTAACTCAATCAGATAACCTTTTGTAGGTCTGGATGGGCAGTTTGTGTTCACTTCACGTTGGTGTAAGAGCTTTGAAGACTTGCACTCAAAGATGCCTTTTGTTTTATGCTTGCAAGTGAAGAGTCAAGTTTATTTAAAAGCTGATTGATTAACAGGTGGTTGAAGCATACCAAAATTCTTACTCATTCGGGTACCCCCTTGTATCAGAAGGGTTCATATACCTTTTCTAAAAAAATCACATTCATAGAAAGTTTGTTTATTGATAATCTGCAGATTCAAGCCGCTCTCCAGTTATTTCTCCCAGTGACTTGGGTGGACAGCTCTGGTTTCCTGGTCCACGGAGATGTAGAACGTTCCTAGTGAGAGGGAAGCCTTATTTAGAAGAAAGGATGAATAGATCAGAATCCCTGACATACAGAACAGGCTGTAACTGCCTGAAAGTAACACATTTGCCAGTTTAAATGTGTTTCTAATAGCTTTGCCTGGCTTTGGGCTTTATCAAATATTTGAATACTTGCTCAGCGAGAGAAACTGGGTTTATGTATGTTGAGAGATATATTGAACAGTGTCTTTGCCTTGCAACGTGCTGAGAGTAGTCAGCAAGCTTAAGTACACAACTAAGAAGGTAACTAATACCCCAAGCCAGGATGTCAGGTGATGGTGTTGACAAGTGAGAAAGGAATTTGGGCGCAACCTTGTGACTCAGGAGGCTGAGACAGCTAAGATGTGGACCATGTAAAGCCTAAGGGCCTGGGGTCATGACCCAGGCCAGAGACAAACCAAAATAAACTAACTAAATACAAATGCTTCTTCCTCCTTCCCTCCCCTCCTCCCTTCTTCCCTTCCTTCCCTCCTTAAAAAAAAATGAGAGGAATTTCAAAGCAAAGGCACAGTAGGACTCCTCTCATGGACAGTTTGGCAGGGTTTCAGTTACCTGTTGTCCGCTGTGGTCCAAAAATATTCAGTGGAAACTTCCATATCATCAGAACGTCATTAGCAGTTAAGTGCTATGTCACAACGTTTGTGTCATCTACCTCGCTTCATCTCAGCACGTCAGCATTGTGTCACCCCAGCATTGTGTCACCCCACATCAGCACAAGAAGGGTGAGTGCGGCAGTGAGAGACCACGTGCACACAGCTTTTGTTGCAATGCGTCCTTAGAACATTCTGATTTTGAAATCTCTTTGTTTATACTCATGTATAAATTCAACTTTACCGTAGGTGTACAGGTATAGAAAAAAACATAGTATTTATAGAGTTCATCGCTAACTTCAGTTTCAGGCCTCCATTGGGGTTCTTACAAGGTATCCCCCTCTAATAAACGGGGGTTACTGTATTCAGTAAGTTGAAGAAGATGCTTCCCAGAAGAGGTGAAATGTCCACTGGGTGTGTGGAAGATAAGAAGTACTGGATTCATTCAGCGAGCATTGGAGGAAGGAGGCCAGACCATTAGTACAGCCTTGCTCTGAAGTTGGGGTGACCTGTGAACCTTCGGAGCCAGGTGTGAAGTATAGGAAGCAATCAACCAGAGTGGAGACAAGTGTTATAGGACCGCCCACATTAAACTCTTCGAGGAATGCTCCCATTTTCTTTCACATAGGGTTTCCTAGCGTTTGCATCTCCCCACAGTTAGTTTTCTCACCTGGCAATAGCGTCAAGACCAAACCTCAGGATCTTGATTCATCAGAAAGATTAGCTTATTAGCATCATACTATTTGCTCAAATTTTCAAGTTGAAATGATAGACCTTAACTTAGAATCATTTAGCATTTGGGGACCTGTAGACTAGCCTATAGCTGTTGTGAAGGTCAGGACTGTCAAGTATCACTGAAGCCTGCCTGCAAAAGCCCTACCAGAACCCCTGTCCATTGTGAGGAAAGTCATGGATGTTGCTGTCTCACTGGTCAGGGTTTGCTTAAGTCTTAAATGGAAATTGTGCGCATTTTAAAATATCATTTCCCTTTGAATTACCCTGTCGATTTCTCTTTGGGGGCATTCCTGTCATGTGGAATAGACTTCTTAGAAGAATGAAGGGTAGGAATAAAAATCAACTCCCTGTGTGTATGGAATATTCTGGCTCTTCCTGAAAGAGTTCGTCACACAATGAATTTCACAGGATATTTGGGAAAATATTGGGCGAGGTATTTAGGACCTAGATAACACTCTATATTTACACAATCAACTTTCCATGTACCCAGAATCAACTGGGATGGTTATTTAAAGCAACTGAAATGGAAAATAATGAGGTGTTTCAGTCTCCAGGAAGTGGTTCCCTTAAAAATAGTTTTCAAATAATTCCACTTACAGAAAAAGCTGTTTTCTAGAAATGACTTTCAGCAAGAGTCAAAAGGTGAAACTATGTTTTCGCACATTTATGTGAAGTTAGTAGCAAAGGCAAAATTAATCATACTAATAGAAATCAAGTTAGTGTTACATGGAGATGGATTGACTGGGAAGGGGCACCAGAGAAATTTCTGGAGTGATGGAAATGTCCTGTATATTGATCGAGGTGTGGGCTCTATGAGTGTACACTGAATTTTACTCTTAAAAACTGGACATTTATATGGATTATGCCTCAATTAAATTTTTTTTCTAATTTTAAGATGTTCTAAGTGCATTTCCCTACCTCTCATAGGTAGGAGAAAGGTCTGGTCTTGAAATTCTCATTGAATTCTTGCCAAATAAATGCTGAGGAAAATTTTAGTCTTATGAAGGTAGGGGCCTGTTTTCAAGTTTTTGTCAGTTTTCCTTTCTGAAAAGAGTGACATAACAGCTTCTAGAACAATGAAGCCGATTATAGTTTCCCGCGTGCCTCCCCTCCACCAGCCTACTCTCTCTCACACACCCCCTGAGTAACGTTTGGGTAACAAAGGGTTAACTGGGTGGAAAAGACTGTATGAGCCCTTAAATGAATTTTTCTCTCTTGCTATGTGTTCCCTAGAGTAGACTTTAGACTTGCTAAGTCCCCTGTTCCCCTTCCCAGTATTTGACAGGAAAAACTTGCTTGATGATAAGTAGGAGTGATTCTGAATGACTAGGTACCCCAGACAGCAGTCATCCTTGTGTTCACAGGCCACCTCTTTTCATGTCTTACAAAAGTAGCTGATGTTTGTAAGACTGGACAGAAGGAGGTGCTGAATTTCACCCAGCTGTTTTATCAACTTCCGACAGGGCTAAGAGCTAAGAATTACCTTCCTGGGTCCTGGACCCACTTAGGTGCTGGTGATTGGGATGACATGGGGGCGTGGGGCGTGCGGACTCGAACTGGTTAAGTTCTGCTCCACGTTTCTTCCACAAACACTGTCAGGCGTACCTGCCCTGCTCCCTGCTCTGGGCAGCAGGCGAGCTTCTCTCTTGGGAAGGGGCCATGGCCTCCGGAGCCAGCTGCCATGGAAGGACACAGGGTTGGGAGGCAGGGTGTTTGTTCTCAGTCTAGAGCAAGGACTCCAGAAAATTGTTGAGTGTGTGTTGGGGCAGAAACTGTAAACCCATGGTAACATCCACAGTCCCCACTAGATTACAGTTACATTTCTTTCATTATAGAAACAAAAACAGAAGCAAGTTTGATTTCTAAGCAAAGCGTATAAGGCTGTTGCTCTCATTGCAGAAGCTTCTCAGGGATGGGTCTTTATGTGGCTTGTTCACCGGTGACTGTCCTGAGGTCCTCGGGCAGTGCAGGATGGAGCTCGTTAACTATTGGTGGAATTAGGAGGGGCACACGGACCTCATTAGGAACAGTGCCCATTGTAGTCAGGATCTCTGGTGCCCACAGGAAGGAAAAATTCTTTTCTGGGGCAATCAGGGATGCCTAGGTCCCCGTGGAAGGTTTCTCCCAATGATTCTCAGCCTATTCATTCAGTGTGCAGCGTAGTGTGAGTGAAGGCAGTCACTGTGGGCTTCAGTATCCTCATCTCTATGTGGGACATCCAACTAGAATATCATAGAATCAGGGTGAGGATCATTCTTCTCACATCTCCCGCCAGAATCTTGTGACCAAAGCAACAGACCCATAGGAAGGAACAGAGACATAGTGCTGAACAGTTCTCACTATCCCAAGGCCAGACCACCCCCCAGCCCCTGCTTGTCTTGGGAGCTGTGCCCTCCAGGCAATGAGCAGTGGTTTTATTTTCAGCCCCTCCACTCACCGCATGGCTAATGATAGGCCTCTCCTGTTTCCCTACTGGCCACTCCTCTCAGGCTGTGCTGTGACAGTGATATGGGCATTGAGGGGCATCTGGGGCTGTGGCGAGGTGAGGACAACCCTGTTTTCCCAGCAGGCAGCCCGCCAATCCCACACATTAGGAGCTGTGTGGATCTTGGACTGGAGCCATTTATTACAGGCAATAGGAATGTTTCAGAGACTCAAATTGAATCAAAGAGAATTGGTCCAGCTGCCCCCGCACTGTCAGAACTTCCGCCAGGGACTCCTCATTTGTGGCCGGTGCCCTTGGTGGTTCCTGCCTGCCCTGTGATTCCTGGGAGAAAGAAGTCCGTCTTATGGTTCTTATCCAGGACAAGCACAAGGGACCCCATGCTACAAACCCTGTGACTATTTGTAGTCAGGCTCCTTCCTGGTGCATCTTCCTAACCATCCTAATCCTATAAAAAGCTCCTCGAAAGAATAATACATATCAATTGAGTTGGCATAGAAACATGGAATGATTTCAGCCGAAATGTTGTTAAATGTCATACTTCGCTACTGAGGAGCTATTGGGTACTCATGTATAGATGCTGCTGTCTGTTTTCTTTGTGAAGATTCTGCCATCATGCAGATATAATCACCACCCTGCAAGTCTGGATTCCTTGAGTTCCCTAACACGCTGTAAACGTGCGCCTGTGGTTGTCTCCACTCCATAGGCCCTATTACACAGTAAATAACAAAGTCTCTCAGCAGGTTTGCTAACTAGCACCGCTCTAAAGTAGGGGCTGGATAGCTTCTGTGATGTGATGTGAAAATATCTGTGATTTGTTTCCTGGCGAGTAATAGGCCCTTCTGCTATTAGTGTGGTGTGTCACCTGCATTCATAATCAAAGGAAATGCCACATTTCAATTCCAGGTTAGGAAGAATTGTGCTTATTCTTTTCCACTAGTGTGTATGGACCCCGAGTGCATCCCCCCTTCCTGAGTCAGAATCCTAGCTCTGTACAATCTTCTTTCTTGTTAACTTTTGAGCTTTGGGTCCCTCACTTTTCCCCGTGTGAGCTCTGCACTCAGCACCGTACAGATGGGAGAGCAGACTGGAAACCACGTGTCTCGCCTGACCCCCGCATCTCTGGTCTTGTGTTTGCACCTGCAGGTAGAAGAAGGATGGTGGGAAGGCGTTCTCAATGGCAAGACTGGAATGTTTCCTTCCAACTTCATCAAGGAGCTATCGGGGGAGTCTGATGACCTTGGCATTTCCCAGGATGAGCAGCTGTCTAAGTCAAGTAAGAAAGTCCCCCCACCCCCTGGGAAAGGGGTGGGGGCACCAGTGGGCTCCACTCCAACCTCCCTGTGTTTTGTAGCCTGTGCCAAGTGACTGTGACAGAAGCTCACAAGTGTCTTCTTGGGCATGCTCCTTAACCACTGCGGTTTAGCAGGCTCCTCACAATCCAGGTGTGACTGGCATCCGCGTGTTTTCTGCACCCAGGATGGGGCATCATCAGCCTTCACTGTGGTAATGCTGTGCTATGGGTGGCCCATTTGTTACTCCTCCGTATGTGTCTAAAGTGTCATTCACTGCAGGTGGATAATTATTTTAAAAATGAACCAAATGAGAGTTAATATTTCTCAGCATTCCTTGAGGAACTTGGAGAATGGTAAAAAAAAAAAAAATAACTAAGAGAAAGTCATTGGTGGTGAGAAGTGGTGTGTTCATGATGAGTGCATGCCAGTTTCCTTAAAAATATGATGAGAGAGCTGAGTCTAGCCCCCACCTTGTGAGCGTGCATATCGCTCCTTGATGATGAGAACGAACTCCAGGTCTGTCTTTCTCCAGGACCTGAAGGTCTCCTCTCTCCAGCTTCTCTGCTGTCTTTTCCAGCTCACAAAGCCAAAGGTCAGGACCAGGAGACGTGGTTCTCCCAGTCACTAATCCAACTTCCTACATGGGTGTCTGTATCTCTTGTGCCCTCTTGAGCCAAGGTCATGGGCATAAATGTCACTAGAGGCTAGACTGTGTCATAGTGGTGCATCGCACCCTGAGGCCACAGACTTCCCTTTCTAACCAGAGAAAGACAGCTTTATCCTGTCAAAATACTTCTCAACATCTTTCTTGAGCATCTGGAAAAATCTGACTTGAGCGAGTGGTGTTCTCTAGTTAGTTATGTCTCTTTTAGTTTAACTAGTAGCATGATTGGGCAGATTCTCAATTTGGAGGTCAAGCCATTTTTGGAGAAGCACTCAGGTGACTTCCTTTACTTGATGTCTCAGCAACTCTGACTCTAACAGACCATCATACATAGAAACGGCAGTGGTGGCTGGTTTGCTCAGTGGCTCATCGACACCCTTTCCCTCCGCTGTCACATCCTGAGATGCCCCTACCGTTGAATTCATTCTGTCCTAGGGTCTGTGGCCAGAAGGACAGGAGGGATTTGGGAACAGGTGGGGCATCTTGGAGTTCCTACTACCTTCTCTGGCTTGGACAGGAGAGATTCTCTGCTCATACAGCCTACCTAGTGAGGACAGCAAGGAGGTAGAGAGTGTCCTTGATCTCACGATAGCAGAAGTCGCTGCAGTTCCCAAATTGTGCATTAGAATTGGAACTGCTCTGGTGTCTCCTTTTATGCACTAGAATAGTGTTGGGCC
>RJWH01009412.1:0-22894 GCA_004363575.1 Solenodon paradoxus | reverse complement strand
CTGGGCTTCCTGGAGGGGAGTTGGGGGAGGCCTAGTGCCATTCATCCTGATAGAAGAAAGTGGGTAACTGGTCAGGCTAGAAAGTCAGGGCTGCCGTTCCCTTTTGCTGGGATTTGGTGGCACAGATAATACAGAGGCCCTCCTCCTTAGAGGCCCAGAAGGCAGCACTGAGGGCCGTCTGCTGAAGCCCAGGGTCAGCAGACCGGGGTGGGAGACTCCCGGAGCACAGTTTTTGGGCGAAGCATCAGGGTTCAGTTCCAAGACTCCATGAGTGTGCCGCTGAGGAGGCTCGGGTTACCATCTGCTCCCTGGCCTGGCCCTAGTTCTTTCCTGTCTCTTCATTCTAGGCACCTCCACACCTACCTTTGGTCAGAACACCCCTGTCCCTGGGTGGGCATGGCTCCCTGAGGTCCTCCGAGAAGATCCTGTTCACAAGCAGGAGAAAGATGCATTTGGGTTGAGAGTCAAACACAACCCAGGTTTAGGGTTGGGCAGATCAGAGAGGAGCCCTGCTAAGTTGAATTTCCTAGACCACTTGGGAAGCCAGGTGAAAATGCTTTCCTGGGCCTCCCAGACTTGCTGTGATTCTGGGAGTTACAGGTTGCTGTTAATAGCTTGGGAAATCCTAGTCAGGTGACATCTGCCCTGATGAGATCTTGTGGAATCTTTCCAGGATCAGCAGCCCCTTTGTTTTCCATTGTTGCAGGATCCCAAACCCCAGGGGCCTGACAGCAACTGCAGGCCCCAAGGCAACACACTCGCAAGAAACAGTCCTTGACCCTGGGTGGGCATGGCAGGCAGCAGCTTCTCCTTTGCACCCTCAACGCCTGCCCAAGGATTTGTTGGAATCAGACCTTTCGGTAAGCAATGTCTCTGTTGCCATTATGACCTGTTTCTCTAAGTGGGATGGGGTGGTTGTCTGGATCTGTAAGTTATTCATCTCATGAATAAACAATATTTCATTTTCTTTACTCAAGGATTGCATATGGCCGTGTCCTAAGAAAATGAGAATCTTATTCATTGAGGAATAATGACAGACCCAGCACTGAATTGATCCTAATACAATCAACAACTCTGTCCAACTATATTATTATTTTTTTAGTTAAAATAAAGTGAATATAGCCAAGTCTTTTAAAGTTACTTAATATTTAAAATTTATTTTTATTTTGGTTCAACATGATTTTGTATATGTATTTCTTTTAAGTTAAGGAACTCACAGACACCTCACAAATTAGAACATTTCAATATAGCACCTTGACCGCTGCCCCGTTCTCCCCACCCCTCGCCCTGATCTGAATCTCAGCACATGCTAGAAAGAGCCTCTGATCCATCCAGTTCCATCAAAGAACCTGACCCAGGCCTCTGGCTTCAGTCAATGGGAGGCACAATGGCAGCCCTGGAGCATGTCTCCCCCACCAAGCAGCAGCCTGTGGCCTCCTAAAGAGTGGGGAGACAGGACCTGCAGCGGAGAATGCTGACACGTTACTTGAACAGATCCACTGGAGAGAACTAAAGAAACATCTGGACGTACCGTCCACTGACTTCCCGGACTCCTGTTTAGTGTATAAGCTTATGTTGCCTGCCTTCCCACCTTCCCCAAGAGCCATCTATCTGGAGGGCAGCCCATGCCCACTCCATCTCTTGTGTTGCCCTAGTTCAAGGGCATGGATTTGCCCTAAAGCTTTACCTTGCTTAGCTTGGCTACAAAATGTGTTTCTCCCCTCTGGTCCCTTTGGGGAACGCTTTCCCATTTCTTGCTGCTTTGTCTGGCACAGGTTCTGCAGGACCTGTTCCTTTTCAAATGACCTTGAATTGAGCTTTGCCTTGGAGTCCCCAGTGGGCGTTACTCCTGCTCTTCCTTCCTCTTGCCAATGAGTCAATGTTCTCTCTCCAAGTTTCTACCAGTTCAGCCCTTAAAAGCTTGTTGGCGCAACACTGTTAGCCTGGAAGATCATGGGATGGGACAGCTCCAGGACAGGGGAACCACTGGAGCCTGTGGGATGCCGTCCTGCACTCGGCCACTGCCTCACCCACCCGCCTCTCTGGGATTGCATGTCTAAGCCTTGTCCTGTGTTTCTGTCTGACGCGCCAGTCTGTTGCTCTTTGAATTGAGTTTGGAGGAAGAATTGAATCTTATGAGTGGCAGCATGTTGGTAGTGCCGGACTTACTGTTTCAAGTTTCTGGGGCCTCATTAATCGAATGTGGAATGTAGCACCACTTATGGCCACAAGCACCGACTCCTGGATTTTCAAATGGTGTTTTAAAGTAATTCAATATCTTACAATTTTCCCAAACCTCTAAGATTGTCAAATAATACAAATATCATAGTTAAAGAATTTGAGGACAGTATTCACTAATGATATTTCTTAGAAGAATACAATTTACAAGTGAAAAAAATTGCTCAATATAGGTATAAAGTTAACTTATAACATTGCAGACCTATCTCCAATCACAGGATCAGGTAGAAGTTAGACTCTAGAAATGACTGCACTGTGCCTTCAATGCATTCCCTGTCCTCTCTACTGTTTGCAACATTGCTTCTTCAGAGCGTGATTAATGAAATAGATCTGCAAAACCACAACCTTATTTCAAAGTCTACTGCTGTAGAAACCAAGCAAGTTTAGCAAATGGAAGTTACGTCAAACATTAGTCAAAACAAAAGTCAGATTTCAACCTCAAGTTCAATTAACTTTTGATATGTTGTCTAGCAATTTTTGAACATTTGGTATTGGAACAAACAAGTATCATTTACCCACCTGCATGTATTTTCCCCATTCTAGAAATTAGACCCCAAATTAGATCATAGCGAATAAGGTATACCATTGATAAGGTATACCACTGATATCACAGGTCATGTGATAGTCGTCACGGTTTGACTGCATCTTTGTTACATGTTTTCATTGTTTTTAAAAGGAAAAGTGCAGGCAGGGATGAAGGTGAGTAGGTTACCTGGGAAAACAAGAGAGGAGGAAGAAGCAATGTGTTATGATGATATCTCTACGTGGAATAATGCCCTGGAATATGATAATTTGTTTAGAACTTATGACGATCTTGCAAGGAAAGCAATTTGGCTAATTATTTAACAAAATGAAATGAAGTGTTGTACATGGAGTAAGTGATACTGACTTGATAAGATAGGTGACAGCAAATTTATTACCATAGGGTGAATAGGGTGACATTTCTGTTCCTACATTTTAGATGGGAGCTAACAATCTAGCTGATATTTTTATGAAAATGCAGACACAGAGATATTAGCTAACAGTAATTAAAAATGTAAACAACATGGTGACAGCTGCTGAGGGATACTTTGGACGTCCTGCCACAGAAAGAGTTATCAGAATGTGGAGGCAACAGGAAGAAAATCTTGTAACTTGTATCTGTTCTTGTGTTTTGAAATTATTTGTTAAATAAAAATTGTGGAACCATAATGTTAAAAATAAAATTTAAAATTAATTTATAGTACAAAGAATAAGTAGCTAAATATAGACAAAAATCTGCAGAAATTTCTCTTTCCTGAAGAAGTAGTAGGGAAGTGGTGAAAAATATTCCAGTAATATAAATTGATTCAATGAACCATAAATTTATATAATAGATTGCAGAATGATTTGTGAAATGATTTTCCCCGTGCAAAAGTTGTATGTTTTATGCATATTTTACTGCAGATAATATGACAATATAAACACTTTAATTTTATTACATAAGGATTTGAAAGCAATATCTTTACTTTTATAGAAGACAAATGGAATACTTCCGTTTACATCACGTTTATGTACTAATTTAAAAGTAAAATGCATTTGTCGTACACCCTTGTGGCTCAGACTGCAGAGACACTGGCATGTGGATCACATAAATCTTAAGGAGTCAGGTCTCAGTCCCAGGACCAGGGTGAAAAAACAAAAAAATAAATGAATAATAAAGATACATCTCCCTCCTCTTCCTTTCTACCTTCCTTAAAAATAATTATTTTTCCACTTTCCAAGCCCTTCTTATAATAAAGTAATATAACATGTATAGTATTAGAAATCATTAAATATATTTCTCAGCTGATCAAAGGATGCAAATATTGATCTAATAATTTACAGTTGCAACATCTTTTGGAACAAGAATTAGAATAATGCTTACCTCACAATGTGAGAGAGTTCCTTTTTCTCCATATCCTCACTAACACTTGTTCTTTCTAATCTTATCTCATGGGTATAGGATATGGTATCTCATTGTGCCTTTGATTTGTACTCCTATAAAAATAATTGACATGGATCATTTTTACATGACCAAAGCAATCTATATATCTTCTCTGGAGAAAACAGTACGAATATTCCTCAAAAAATAAAAATGCAACTACCACTTGATTCAACAATTTTACTTCTAGGTATATATTTGAAGAATACAAAAACACAAATAGAAGGATATTTGTAAATATTTGTAACCCTATGTTCATAGTAGCACAATTCACAATAGCTCAGATATGGAACTAACCTAAATATGCATCATCAGATGACTGGATAAAGAAGCTGTGTACTAGATGGAATTCTATGCAGTTGAAAAAAAGACAAAATGGTGCCATTTGCAACAACTAGAATGGAACTGGAGGGCATCCTGGTTAAAGCTAAATAAGTCAGAAAGAATGAAAAGAAGTACAGGATGGTTTAATGCCTGTGTGGATTATAAAGAAACAAAACAAGCAGACAGGCAAACCTCAACAGTATTCACAGTAAAGAAGAACATGGCAAACATCGGTTTGGAGGAGGGAGGGAAGGAAGTAGGGACAAGGCGGTGGTGAATAACTCTGGTGGTGGGTGCGGTGTGATGTGGACAACGACTGAGGTGTGAATCCATTCTCCTGAAACTTTACAGATTATGAACTAATGAAACAAAATTTGTTTAAATGATGCTCAGTACTATAGGAAATAAGAGCAACCCCAAAACAAAAATGTAATACTATCTGACTAGAAGGATCTGACAAACTAACCAATATTTTTTTCTTTTAGTAAGATTTTCTGCCATACAGGTCCTTTCCAAAATCAAAGCAGAATCACAGCTGACATCACTATAATCAGAACCCACAGTTTCCTGGTCTTTAAACCATCACTTTTGATCTTATTGGTGGTAGCCAAACAAAGGAAAAATTCCTCCCAGAGACTGCATTGTGTCAATATCAATATGTATTCTATGGAAACTTATATAGTCTTATAAACTAATGCACAGTAATTTAAAAAAATCCTAAAAGAGCAGATGTTTTGATTATGAGTCATGCCAGATTACACGGGTTGGAAGTGTGCCAAATTATTATTTTGTTAATTCAGGTAAATTTTACCTAATATAAAATTAAACACTAGCCACTTTACAATGTTCAATTCCAAGAATTTGTTACACTCGCCATTTTGCAATTATCATGATTATTTGTTTCTAAAATTTTTCCATCATCCCAAACAGAAATTTTATAATCACGAACAAGGTACAAATTTTCCCTTCCCACTAATCCCTGGTAAAGTTTAGATATCTACTTTCTGTCTCTATGAATTATTTAATATCATTTTGTGATGGGATAGCTTCACTTAGCAGGTTTTCAAGGTTATCAATATTGTACACCTTCCATATTTCTATTCTTTTTTATGACTGAATTAACATTCCATGGTGTGAATCCAGCACACTGTGATTATCTATTCATCTTTTGATGGGTACTTGGGTTGTTAGTTTCCATCCAAGATGGACACCTAGGTAAATTCCTACTCCGGATACAGAATTCTTATCAGCTGGAACTCTTGGGTTCAAGAAGTAATCCTTGAAAATGGATGAGTCACCTACATTTTAATCATGTCCCATAGTTTATTATTTGAGTGTGTTTACCCTGAAGATTCTCATTCCACATATTTAGAGGTAATTTGCAATCATAAGTAGGGTCTTGTGCCAACACAGAGTAAAATTTTCTGTGTGGGTTTAGAGAATCCATCACAGTATAGTCAGCTCATAATTAGATGGGTCTTGAGGAATATCTTTCTCTTCCAAGGAAATAGAATGATATTAATACCTAGATTAATGTTAGATTAATGAGTAGAGACCCCAGGCAAGCAGAATCAAATCCACTCTCTCCCCTTCTGATTCCAGGAAAGAAAACTAGGACCATCAATTATAGGAAGCTCCCTCAAAACAAAACCACCTTCAGTGATTAATCTCATAAGATGCAGATCACACTTTTTTGATTTTTATTTTGAAATAATTTTAGACTCATAAAAGTTATAAAATTAACTGGAGAGGATCACGTTAATCAAAATAAGCCAGAAAAAATAAATACAGTGTGTTTCACTCATAGGTGGAACATAGAGAATAAGCAAAACGAATATACAAACCCCAACAAAAATTACAGGACAAAAACTGGTTATCGGTGATGGAAGAGGGGAGGGAAGGATGGAAAAGGTGATGGTAAAGATCACTAGAACTCTAGTGGTGGTTGTGTTGTGAAATTCACACAGACTGGGGTACAAGAAGAATATTGTGATTTATGGTGGTGGTTTAGTGAAACACAGTTGGTAATAGTTTCAAGATTAATGGTTACTGATACCATTTTCATCCAACAGAAAATGAAGCATAGAATGGAACTTTATTAAGAGTTTGGTTCTTTGTCTAAGCAGAAGGTCTAGCAGGGATACAGCACACACTTATCTAGGTTAAACAGAAGGTTAGGGTTAGACCTTGGATTTCTGATGTTCCCATTAGGTACTTATACTTCATTTTCTATTTTACTGAAGGAAAATTTCTTTTTTTCTCTTAATTGATAATGGTATCATCATCAGCTGCAAACATCGAGCTGGGAGAAGGTGGAGGAGAAAGGGGGCCCGATGAAGCTGTTGAACCTGAACCAAAACCTGAAGCTCAGAATGATCATATTTCCTTTTTATAATCTAATATTTATTGTTTCTATTATTTATAGTGCTACATTCATTTTAAAATATTTAAATTAAATCTCAGTTTATATTTCACACCATACAACATAAGACTTTCAAAAACAAAATTAAAGCAAGCCAAAATAATAAAAACATTATATTTGTGAATTGTGACAAAAGACATTTAGAAGTGTCACAATAGTTTATTAAACCTACAAAGATAAGTTTTATTAATCATAGGTTTTATTTTTCTATAAACAGAAATGATTATATTTTATATTTTAGTGTTTATTACACCATATAGATAGCATTAATGAAAGTGGGTTAAAACGCCGGAGTCTTCCATTAAAGTATACAAGGATACAATAACTGCATATCAAAGTCTAACATTTATTGTCTGAATTACATAAAATTTTAAACAAATCATTTTAAAATAAATTAATATTTTATGAAAAAAATTTCCTGAGACTACACTAAAATAATTCACTTTTTATCAATGAGAATTGACTCATTCAGTTTTTTGCCAGACTTCCTAAGGTATATCACTTGACTGTTTCCTGACTCAATGGACTCCAACACTGTGCTCTTTGATATAGACCCCAATATTTTAATTTTTATTCTCTTTTCGATTTAGTTAATTCCCTAGCGACATCTCTATAGTTGATGTTGATGTAGTTGATGTCAAAGCATATCACATTTTTTTCTTCTATTTATTTTATGGTCTCAGGTTTTACATCTAAGAAATTTAATTAGTTTTTGTGTATGCCATTAAAGAGGGATCCAGTTTAATACTTTTCAATGCAGCTGTCCAGTTTTACAAATACCATTTGTAGAAGAATTTTCTTTCTTCTGTGTACATTCTTGGTTCCTTTGTCATGAATTAATTTCCCATAGATGTATGTAATTTATATGGTCTTGATTTATTTTGCTGATCTGTGTGTCTTTATTCCAATACCATACTGTTTTGATTTTAATCACTTGTAGTACAGTTTTAAGTTAAAGAGTATGATTACTATTTTCTTCTTTTTTCAAAAGACATTGTTGGCTTTGGGGATCTTCAATATAAATTTCAGCATTATTCATTTTCTTGAAAAATGTCTATGGGATTTTAATAGAGATTGCAATGTATTTGTATATTATCCAGGATAAGATGGCAATTTAAACTATGCTCTTTTTTTTTGCAGCCAATGGCATAGAATATTTCAGTGTCTTTGTGTCTTCTAAATCTTTTAACAACTTTGTAAACTTGTAGTGTACAGGTCTTTCAACTCTTTTGTTCAGTTGATTCTCTAGTATTTTTCCTTTCTGATATGACTGGGATTGCATTCTTAATTTCTTAGTTAAATTTTTATTAATTTTATTTAATTTTCTTAATTTCTCTTAAATTCTTAAAATCTTTTAAATTGTTTGAATGCAAAAATGTCACAGATTTTGGTATCTTGATTTTTGTTTCCTACATCTTTATTGTGTTTGTTACTTTTAGTGGCGTCTTTAGAATTTTCTGGATATAATAGAATGTCACCTGCAAATATATATAGTTTTATTTTTCAAAATTGGAATCCTTAATGTCCTTATCATGCCCTATTACTCTGGCTAGTATTTCAGAAACTTAATTTGACAATAATAGTGTGAATGAACACGATGATGGGGGGAAATTTCATTTTTTTTACCACTGAGTATGATGTTTGCTGATAAGTTGTCATGTATGACTGTTATTATGTTGAGGTACATTTCTTCAATTATCATTGTACTGGAAACATTTATTATAGATGGGTGCTTAAATTCATCAAATTCTTTTTCTTATTTTTGATAAATCATGATTTTTGTTTTTCTGTTTTCGGATGTGGTTTAGTATATTATTTGATTTGTGCATGTTGAACCAGCGTTGAATCACCAGGATAAATACTATTTGATCATGATGTATGATACATTTAATGTATTTTTAATTTTATTGTGATTTTGATGAGAATTTTTGAATCTATATTCATCAGTATGTCAGTATATAATTTCCTTTATTGGTTCTCTACTCTTATTGTTGGTCTCATAAAATGCATTTTAAAGTGTTCCTTTATTTTCAATTTTGTAGAGGAGTATAAGAAGGATAAGTGTAAAATCTTTGAATGTTTGGTAAAATTCAACAGGGAAGCCACCTGGTCCTGAGCTTTATTTGAGGTGGAGGAAAATTTTATTACTCTTTCAGTTTCTGTGTCTGCTTTTGGTCTGTTCAAGCTATCTATTTCCTCCTGATTAAGTGTTGGGAGGTTGTACAGTTCCAGAAATCTGTTTTTTCTTTTCCAATTTGAAAAAAGTATTGGCATATAGTAGTTCTTAGTTCCTTTGTATTTTGCAATGACTTTTATCTCACCTTTCATTTATGATTCTGTTTATTAGGGTTTTTTGCCTTTGTTTCTTCATGAGTCTAGCTGGAGCTTTATCAATTTGTTTATCTTTTCAAAGAATCAGCTTTTGGTTTCATTAATCTTTTGTATAATCATTTTAGTTTTTAATTTCATTCACTTCTCTAGTAGTTACTATTTCTTTCCTTCTCCTGAATTTTTGTTTCATTTATTCTCTTACTAGTTCCTTCAGGTATATGTTTGATAATGTATTTCAGATTTTTCTTGTTTTTTTATGTGGCTCCATATGTTACAGACTTTCCTCTAGTATGGCTTTTGTTGAATCCCATATATTCTGATAGCTATTTTTTCAATTCTACTTGCTTCATACACTCTTTAAAATTCTATCTATGACCCAAGAGTAATTCAGAAGCATATGATTTAGTCTTCAAATGTTTGAGATTCTTCCAGTTTTCTTTTTCTGGTTTCCTTCTAGTTTCACATTTTTGTGGTCAGAGAAAAATACTTTCTATAATATCATTCTTCTTACATTTATTAAGACTTGATTTTTATCCCAGAATATAATCTATCCTTTTGAAGTTTTCCTGTGTTCTTGAAAATAATGTCTATTCACCTCTATTAGAAATTTGAGTTTTCTTTGAACTTCCATATTTAGTTCTGTTTTCATGGTTGTGAAGTTTTCTGATACTACTTTTAAAATAAATTTTCTACTACCTTCTCCTCTTCATCCTCTCATTATCCTTATATTTGTTCTTATATGGAGTGTGATGTTTCTCCTTCTTTTCCCTAAATCTTGTTTCTTATTGCTCTTCAATGATCTATTTGTGTCTTGATTTTTAATTTCTGAAATTCATTCCTCTGAAAGTTTGAGGCAGTTTATGAAATTTTTGGCTGTTTGCTTTTATTTAGTATATATTTTATATACAGAATCTCTGTTTGGGTTTCTTATAACTTGAATCTTTGCAAAGCAGTCCTTATAAAATGCTACTTCTATTTATGTAGTCTTGACCTTGCCTTGTGTGTTTAGTTGTGCACCTTATAATTTACTTCACTATTTATCTACTCCTATTCTGAATTAATTGTCTGTTTGTTGTTCTGACTCAATGTTTTTAGATTTTTTTCCAGAGAACTCATGCTGTATTCCACTCTTTGTATCATTATAACATTCTTTGGAGGTTTGGATTTTTCATGGCTTGCCTTCCTGTTTTTCCCAATAAATAGCATTGTGGTTCTAGTCAGTTTTCATTTTTAATAGTAATATTTATTATTTCTTTTGTTCACAATGATATATTCATTTTAGGTTACCGGAATTGCATCTTAGTGCATATGTCACACTACAACCACTACTAGAGTCCCAATGTCCCTAACCACCAACTTTTCCCCTCTTTCCCTCCATACCCTCCTGACTACATCTGCTGCAACAGTCCTGGGTCCTGTTATTTTTGTTGGGATTCGTATGTTTGTTTCATTTAATTATATTCCACATATGAGTGTAAACATTCTGTATTTCCTTTTCTTTATGATTCATTTCCCCTCAAATTCCATCCATATTGTTGCAAAGGACATAATTTCATCTCTTTTAATAGCTGCATAGTCTTCCATGGAGTCTATAGACCATATATACTCTTTGTAGAGTTAATTGTGGGCCAGCATTTGTTTCTTGGCATTGGCTATTGTGAACTATGCTGCTATGGACATAGGGGTGCAGATAATTTTAAAGTATCATTCTGGATGCTGAGTTGAACATGAATTGTTGGGGGTGTGAGGCAGCCTGGTTGGAAGTATGTGCAGAAATTCAACTGCGATATAGGTAGCTAAGTTCAGGGTGTGTATCCTTGCATAAAAGAAGAGAAATAATCAGCAGTTTCTATGTTAAAGGTAAACAGATGATTCACTGCCAGACAGGAATACGGGTGTGACAAAAAGAGAGAAGCCAAGTGTGACTCAAGGGTTTGGGATCCAAAAAAGGAAGACTGAGATTTATATCCACTGAGACAGGGGAAGGCTGTGGGAAAAAAGAGAGATGTCAAAGGTTGAGGTTTCGAAATGTCAAAATTGAGATACTCCAAATGAAAAAGTAAGATATATTTTCGCTTATAACTCAATAGTCAAATTTACTTGGGTAGGCACATTCATAGTGATGGAAAGTAGGATGGAGGTTGACAGAGACTGGACATAAGAAGGTATTGAAAGTTCGTGTTTGATATGTGAGGTTTCAGTTCAGGAGTAAATTCTGGAGATAAATGATGGTGATTGCACAACAAAGTGAATGTACTTAACGTCAACTACATAGAACTATATATGCAACGTGATTAAAATGGTATATTTATATTATATAAATTCGAATACAATAAAAAGATAAGTAGCATGAATCAATGGAGAAAAATTGAAGTTTATTTTATTTAATATTTTCAAAATTAATATAAACTAACAGGAATGGTCAAGATTATTTACAAAAACATGTTTATATTGTTTCTCAACACTCCAGACATGGGTTTCCTCAACAATAACATTTTTGTCTGTCTTATTGTAGGGAATCTCCTGGGTATTATGATATTTAAGAGCACTTCTCAATTTTAATATGGTGATACTGAATTGTCATAACCAGAAATATATATATATATATATATATATATATATAGTAGATTGTCCGAGAGGGGCCCAAGTAAGCCACATTGGAAATAACTGCAGTGAACTCATTCCACAGATGCCAGAGTTGATGGTGCTTACTTTCAAAAAGTTGAGATAATAGAAAAAGCGACATTTTAGGGTAATTAGAATATCAGTTTAATCTTAAAAGCATGTGTTCAGGGAACTACACACACCCTATTGGTGTTATTATTGCAGAAGTCAAATATATTGGTGTGACACTCATCAACCCACACCTGGAGGCAGTGTAAATCAACTAATTGTACAGAAAGAAGTTCCCCTGAGAGAGCAAAGAGTTGAAAAAACAAATTTCTGACTGGTTAAAGCCTACCCACAATCTTTCAGTCCCATCTATGTATGGACTCATTGGTGGTCATTCTGCCTATCACGACTAGCATTGTGTATACACAATGTATACACACAACATACAAATATGGAGCATATATATGGGGGTGTATGTATACATGTATATAAAATTCGAATTCTATTTCTTCTTAATTTTGGAGGGAACTTAAATATCATATATCCTTTATTTACTCTGTATATTGCAGTGTCTGCATGCAAATTTATAATTTCCAACATCAGGAAAATGTTCCATATTCCGATTCTTTCCGTAAGCATAAATATCATTCATAGACTCACATCCTCTTTGGAGATTTCTCTAAACTTTTGGAGATTTGCTCTACACTTGCTACTCTCCTTTGCAAACTGAATGCCATTTTCTTCAACCAGCTCAATTGGTGTCTTTCTACCTCCAACATAATTGATCGCCTTGCGGTCTGTAGTGACCTCACAGCTCCATAAAATTCTAAGTTATAAACATATTATTCAAAATCTGAGATTTCAGTAAAAACATTACTGATAGCTGTATTTTTTGAAATACCTTCCTCATGCATTTCATTTTTATTAAAATGGGATTTTAAGGATTGACGTTATTTGAATATTTGAACACATCCCTTTAGAAGAAACACTGAAATTAAACCCTGTGAAAGTCAGGGAAGAATAAGGGGGTATCTTAAGGAGAACTGGGGGATTTCTTTGAAGGAAGGTAAACGTTTTTTATCTCCTGGATAATGTTTTTGAGAACTACAAATATATGAATGTTCCAAATAGTTGGAATTTTTGGAAGACTGCATCTCTCCACTGCTCTTTTCAGGAAAACGATGGCTAAATTTTGTTTCTATTATTCGCCCTCTACTTTAATTAGCCTTAATTATTTAAAGAA
Organism: Solenodon paradoxus; assembly: GCA_004363575.1. Lineage (NCBI taxonomy): Eukaryota > Metazoa > Chordata > Mammalia > Eulipotyphla > Solenodontidae > Solenodon > Solenodon paradoxus. Next base: position 9,781 of record RJWH01009412.1, on the reverse strand, counting down.
TAGAATGACAATAGAACAATTTATATAATGAAGCACTGAGAATTTAGTCTCCAAGATCCTGGAAACTTCAAACAAGCTACTCCCAGAGTCCCCAAGCAGACTAAGTTGGGACTCCCAGAAGAGGTTTTAAATTCCTGCCAGAGACATTTCCTTGTACTTTCTATGGAAAAGTCATAGTAAGAGAATGAGTCAGGATCCTCAAGAATTTCAATGAAGGGATCTGAAAGGATATATTTAAGATATATTATCTTAGTAATGAGTGAAAGTCAGGGAAATGAGAGGAGTCATAAACAGTGAAAGAAACCCTTTTATTAGACCAGAATACCAGGGACATCATCAGGAACAGTGTTTATCAAATTTTGTCTCCAGATCAGCAGTATCTACACCTCCTGGGAGCTTGTTAGGCATGCAAATCTTGGGCTTCATTCCAGATCTAATAGATCAGAAACTCTAATATCAGGTCCAGCCTTTTCTATTTAATATGTAGTTGATTTATTCAAAGATTTATTCAAACAACATGCATTTATTTGGAAACAAAAATAGCAAAGAGGGAAGACTGAAAAGTTCTTTCATGACAAGACATACATATGCTCCCTGAATTCAGGGTTAATGCATGCATTGTTTCTGTAACCTGTGGGGACCTGGCTTTCAGGTCTAATGTTAAAAGAAGCAGTAGCACTTCCTGTGGGAGATGCAACGTATATTGGATCCTGTATTTTGCTGAGATACATATGTATATATACTATAGTATATATAGCAGTACATATGTAGTATATGTATGTGTGTATATTCTTGGTCTATTTTTGTAGCATCCTGACCTCAATTAAATAGAATTTCTTTATATATATTCGTAAAGTCATCTAGGTAAAACTGATCGTTTTTAACATTTGGAAATACCTGCCTTAGGAGATTTGTTGAAATGAATAATGAAGGACCATGGCAGAGTTGCATCATCAGAGATTTGATGGTCTCCATCTTCAAAAGTCCATTTATAAATAACGATAAATTTGTATTTTATTGTACAATGCTATGTCCTCTTTGCTATGTCATCTTAGGAATTTGAATAATCAGAATGAAGCTAAATACTTATAAAATTTATTCAATAGTTGCATGATGATGCTTCCAAGTTTAATTGCCCATTATCCATATTTTAATCATTATCATCATTTATCTTTCATTTTTAATTGATTTCAATGAAGGAATATGTCATTTTAACATTAATGTTTTTAGGTATACATAGCAGCAAACTTACAGCTATTTATAGCACACGTTTACCATTCCTTCCTTTTTCTCTTTAAATTCACAATTTTTCCTCTTTACCTGCCTTTTCCCACACCCTCCCCATTTCTTCTGTACCCTTTAATTTGCCATTCCCCCCTACCAAGAGTCTAGTGTTTTTTGGATTTTTTTCTCTCTCTCATCTAATTTTGTTTAAATTATGTCATTCATTTGTTTTCATTCTCTATACACCTCATATGAGTGCTATTATATAATGTCTGTCTTTCTCTGTCTGGCTTATCGCACTAAGCATAAGTCTCTCCAATTCCACCCACGTTGTTGCAAATGGCAGTATTTCTCCCTTTTTGATGACTACATAGCATTCCATTGTGACTATATATCACATGTTTATCCACTGATCTGCTGATGATCTTTTTGGTTGTTTCCAGCTCCTGGATATTGTAAATAATACTGCAATGAATATGGGGTTCATATATCTCTGGGAATAAGTGTTGTAGGTAAACACCCAGAAGCAGCATGGCGGGATTGTATGAGATTTCCATCTTCAAATTTTTGAGGCTTCTCCATCCTATTTTTCACAGGGATTGCAAATTTGCTCTCCCACTTACAGTGCAAAAGTGTTCCCTTTTCTCGCATCCTTGCTAATATTCGTTGTTTCCTTTTGGACAACAGCCAATTACTCAGGTGTAAGGTGACATATCGTTGTTATTTTGATTTCCCTGATAGCCAGTGGTAACATCTTTTTATGTGCATGTTCATCAACTGTATGCCCTCTTCAGAAAAAAATCTCTCCAATTCCTTTTTCCATTTTTTGATTGAATTGCCTGCTTTTCTGTTATTGAGTTACATTAGATTTTTGTATATTTTGGATATTAAACTCTTATTAGACATATTGAATGCAAATATCTTCTCCCAGTTAGTAGATTATATTTTGTTTTGGTGGTGCTTTTTCCGTGAAGATCTTTAGTTTGATGTAGAACCAGTTGTTATTTTTTTCCTTGATGCTAGAATTGAGTTCCCAAAGTTACTTAAAGGCTGACATTATGGAATGACTTTCTGATGTTGTCTTCAAATAATTTTATGGTTTCTCGACTTATGTCCCAGTCTCTAGTGCATTTTTGAGTTAATTTTTGTGAATGGTGTTAGCGATCCAGTTTCATTCTTTTGCTTATCTCTGTCCAGTTTTCCTAAAACCATTTATTGAAGACACTTTCATTTCTCCATCGTATTTTTAGTTCTTTTTGTTATAGACTAACTGATGGCATGTATGTAAGTTATTGTCGGGCTCCACTACTATGGTCAGGGCTACAAGCAATTGAGAAATAGAAAGAAAGAAACAGACCAAAACAGAAAGAAAGCGGGATCAGGGGGTAAACTACAGGGGATCGATCACCCCAAATAGCTACCCCGTCACTGACTCCTTGCATATTTATTGTCATTACACAAGGAAGTCATTCACAAAAAAATACAAGAAGTAAATCATTTATTTACAGAGTGAGTTTTTACATTTAAAAGGTTTAGGTTAACTATCTAGCTTCTAGGCTTCTTTCTGAGCCTCAGCAGGGAACAAAAACCTCCCCACCAAGGTTTTCCTTTCAAGGTGGGCCCCTAGTTTCCCATTTGCCTGGGTTATTGTTTTTCCCCTGCTGAGGCTTTGCATATCTAAACTAAGCTTCCTCTTTATTGATCCCAGCAAGTTATTTTCTGGTAATTTAGTTCTGTTTCACTGATCTGTGCCTCTGCTATTATTCTAGTATCTTACCATTTTGATTACTATCAATTTAATTAAATAATTTTAGAGGAAATATCTGTAACTTCACTTTTGTATCCCTTTGTCATTTATGGAATTTATAAACAAATAACTTATTTTCTGTCTTTTACTCTCTTGCACACAATTATATATGCTATGTATAACCTATTTAATATTAATGTCAGTAAAATGAGCACACAGTGCTTTTTATTGCAGGACAATTTGTAGAAAATTTAGCATTCCAGGAAGAAAAGTAATATCGATGTATTGATTAAAGTATTTCAATTTTTGTAAGATACTGACTAATTTATGCAGATTACACTATATAAATGTGTCCTTAGTCTCTGCCCTTGGTGTGATAAATTTTTATTACAGACATACTTTAAGTCCCATCCCTTAAATTGCTCAGGGTTATTTACAAAGATAGTAAGTTCTCTCTGGCATCCAGATTAAAACACATTTTGAATTTCAAATTTAATTGTGAAGTTAGGAGGTCATTTATTTTAGTGGTAAGAGGCAGAGCAAATTAAGCTAATTATTGGAGAGATTTGAGAAAGTCCAGATTACCACCTCAGACACTAGTTGCCATGATTATAAAAGAATTGTGGATGTATAATTGTGATTGTCAGTCCTTTTACATGTGCAGAGAGTCAACTACACTTGGGGTAGCGAGTGGGGCACTGAGACTATGAACACCACCATCTTATATTTCCTTTATGCTTTGGTTTGGTCATGGCTCTACTTCCTGATGATAAATATAGCTTTTTCTACTGTCTAGTACCATGCATGCCTTTGTTCTGGCTACACTGTGCTGCTTCCTGGAGTCCAGCCAATCCCTCTTATAGAAATAACTGGTCTGGTTTACAAATATCAATTCACTTTTTCTCTTACAGACAAGAGTATCAAATTTGGCTTACCATATATTCTCCTGGGTTTGTGTCCCTTCCCAGACAGATCTGTGGATTTGGATCCCTGACCCAGTAGCAATAAAAAAACAGAACACTTCTTATCTGGTCAAAAATGTATGTGGTATTTCCCCTTGAACAAGACATGTTGTAGAATACTGGTTGAATAACATACACATTAACTCAATAGAGGGAGTATCTGTCTGGAGTGTCAGATACTACAGTTTTAATCAGAACACTTAGGGTATCCTGCTCACACTGCATGTAGCTGACAATCTCAAATGGTAGAGCCCTTTGTTAACCACAATTACCATCCATCATGGCTACAAATCTAAGGGTCTAAACATGAATTTCACATTACACTCACCACCAGAGTTCTAGTGTCATTTATCACCACTATATTAAAATTTCCATTCCCGTGTCCCCTACCCACCTCAGGTTCCTTGGCAGCCAGTCTTGGGCCTTGCATAATTTGCTGTTATTTGCATGTTTGTTTTATTTTATTTTTAGACCAAAAAGCATGCAGGAATAAAGGTAAGGTCAGAAGTCAGGTAGGAAGCCAAATGAGTAAGACGAGTTAGTTTTCCATCTTGACTGTCCCACATCCACACTTTTAGCATCATGCAGCAAACCCAGGACCTTAGCCTGTCTGGGAAGGGAATAGATCTGTCTGGGAAGGGAATATGCGAACTATTCTGGAATCACAAGTTTAAGATTTGAGCCACCAGTGCATACCTGTGCATTGTTTTGTCTCTTCATATTCCACATACATATATATGCTGTTTTTTTAAATAAATGCTGCAGGCAGGAATAAGGCAAGAATCATGTAGGCAAGTAGAGAGAAGTAAGAACATCTGTTTTATTTAGTTTTACCACTTTGTCCCCTTTCATGGGTCACAAAACCATGTCTTTGGATGTACGTGGAATGAAATACTGGAGGTCAAAGACTTAATGACTAAGTCACTGTGCTGTTTTATGTAATTAATTCAGAAGTCAATATGATTTATCTCCTAGCACAGAATTCCTCCATTCAAACCACACCAACCTGTAGTCATTTTGTTGCCAGAATCAATAAATAACCCTGCTGGATATCGATTTATTCTCTTAGTTGAACCATTGCAAATTCTTAATATATTTATTCATTTACAGTGCTTATAGAACACCTTTGGTATGACAGCCTATTCTATGAGTCTAGGATACAATAGTTAAGGAGAAATAAAAATAGAAAAATTTGCTTTCCTTTATCTAGCATAAATCTGGATATGATTTCATCAGATCATATTATAAATAAACATAAAATACACTAATGGGAACATTTAAAATTTTGTTATTAGTGTAGTGATGTGGAACTTACTCTATACATACAGCTTGCAAATTTCTAAAATAAGTTTTGAAAATACATCACTAAAGATATAAAAGGTTATATATATATGTATATATATATATAAAGGTTCAAGGATGTAGAACTAGCCAAACTCTAGTGTTTTTCTTTCTATTCACCTTATTTTGCATGTCACTTCTTAATGTGTAAATTCAACAGTCTGGAAAGTAACAAACTCACTGAAAGAGAGGTATCTCTTTAAGATGGCACCAGGAAAAAACACTAGAGTATAATTCAGGATGCAAAGAATTGAATAACTGATTTCCCTTAGATATATCCTCTAGGTGTGTAATGCTGGGCAATTCCAAGTAATACAGAATATATTGGTTCTATATAATTTCTTAATAAATGTTGATTTTCATTTCTTCTTCACCATAAAGTCATTTAACAACATATTGCTTATAAGAAACTCAAGCATAAGCTTAACACAAGCTTATAAACACAAACATAAGCTTAAGAAGGTGGAAAATGCTACCTCCAAGTCAATTAAAGTTTTCAAACAACAGGACACTACACTAATATAGGGTAAAAATAGACTCACAGCCAAAAAAGGTAACGAGACAAAGACAAACATTATATATCAACAAATGAATCAATAAAGACCGAAGATACAATACTTAGTAACATACATACACACAATGTAGGATAGAGCTAAAGGGAGATAATGACAGCAGTATAATAATATAGTAGAAAACTTCATACCCCATTTATAGTGAAAGATAATGAAGACAGAAAATCAACAAGGAAACAACGGTTTTAAAGAAGAGAAGAAATGACTTAATATGTATTTACAGAGCATTGCAAAAAATAACAAACACACTTTATTTTCAAACACACATGGAATAATCTCAAATATAAACCATATGCTGGGACACAAAGAAAGTCTGGTTCTTTAATTTGCATGTAGAATTTTTCCAGAATAGTCAATTTTTAGACAAAGAACTGAGGAATAGGATAAAAAATGCTATACAGAGAACTTCTCTAATGTTTGTGAAGCAAAAAAAAAAAATGCAACAAAGAATATAAAGGGGAATATAGGACCCAGAAACAATTCTGTGGGGTGGGGGGTTGATAGGCAATAAAATCAACATTTTATATAAGCTGTAAAATGAGTTGATAAGTGTAATGTAAATATTGTACAGATTTAAATAAACGGACTACTTTTTCAGAAAGAAATCCATAGCACTTGAAGAGAGGTGGGGTATGGTGGTCTACCCACCCCCAGGTCTGTGGCCCCACCTCTCCGCACAAAGACGACCCTGTCAGGGACTGGACTGCAGCTTCCACTACCAGCGAGCCCAGAGCACAGAGAGAAAGCTGCCAAACTAGAGGCTCAGAAGCTGCTGGGCCCTGCAAAGAAGAGGGAAGCACAGAAAAAACTCCCTGAGCTACAGAAGGCTGTCAGTCCTCAGCCCAGCCTCTGGGGAGAAGGTTCCAGCAGCTTCCTGGCCAGGAAGCCACTGCAGCCAGGAAAGAGGAGGCACCAAACCTTAGGGGTCCCTGTAGACAGTGACTTCATGGAGCCCCACTCTGTGCCCTGGACATTTTGAGGAAGCTGCTTCACAAGAAGACATATGAAGCCAGACCAAGGAGCTATTCCACCACTGTGGAGAAGAGATGGCAGGAAGCAGGAGCAAGGACAGGGGTCGGGGAAGGAAGATCAGAGGGCAGAGGAGGAGGCAGAGGAGGTACCCAAGAGCAGGTGACATGAGGGACCCAAGTCAGGGTGGTCACCCCCCTTCCAGGGCTCAGGTGGAGCCCAGGGCTCCTCCCTCAAGGCCTGGAGACCAGGAAGGGAACGTCTGGCTGCTCGGCCAGAGACCAGTGTGGGGGCGCTGGAGCCTCTCTAGTCCCTGAGGACACAGGCTCTTCCCCTAGACCAGTGGGACCACAGGTGTCCTGGAACCTCCCCCAGGACCCAGGGGTGGGGCGCCCATCTGACCTGGCCTGCAGGACTCTCTGGCTGCTCACCGGTGTGGGGGTCGATCCCGGATCTCTCACCCTGCTGTGGTCACAGTAGAAAAGTGCCCATCTTAGCCCCGGGCCTCCTCCCAGTCTGGGTAGCAGCAGCCCCGCACTTTCTGTCCCTGAAGGCAGTCGAGCTTGGGGCTCCTGGCTGCTGCGGGGGCTGCCAGAGGCGGGGCGGGATCCAGGAGGAGCCTGGGAGAGGGTCCCAGCGACAATGCCAACAACGCCTCTGGGTCAGCCCAGGAGACAGGGCCCGGAGCCTCCTCTGCCAGGGCTCAGGCTGGTGACCAGGAGGAGAGGACCCTCAGGGAAGTCCTGTCCGCAGAGGTGACTGAGCAGGAGCCACGCAGAGCAGTGTGTCCACTGCCCCAGTCAAGTGCTTCCGTGGCCGTGAGCGCGGAGTGGTTGTGCCCCGCGGCATGACGTGCGTATGGGGTCACAGCGTGGCGTACGTGCGTGGCTTCTGCGTGAGGTGAGCGCGGGGCTCACGGGCTTACGTGCGTGAGTGGGCCTGGCGTGACGTGCGTGTGGATGCCGCAGAGTCGAACGTTCTGGGGCACCCATGTGATGTAAATAGATGACAGTTAACCTGACTGCTGTGTATTAAAAGCCTGAGGCGGGTCCACGCTGGGCGGCATGACGACCGGCTTAGCTCCCACAGCAGGATGGAGTGTCCCGCCCACCTAGAGGCTGCATGAGGTGTTCTGCGCCCAAAGCCTGAAGTGAGTCAGCAGTGCAACCTGAAGACAGGAATCAGGCAGCCTCAAGTTGTGTGATGCTCTGTGTGCAAAATGGGGCTTTTCTGTCCCTGCATCTGATGTGTGTGTTTGCGGGTGGGTGGGAGGCTCAGCGTGCCAGGCACCAGCCTCCTCCTCCAGCACCATTGTTGGGCACCTGAATCCAGGGAGTCACCTGATGCACAAAGTGCTTCCTCTGCAGGGGCACAGGCACTGGGGTCAGTCTCTGGAGGCACCACTGTCATCCTGCCCCTGCCTCTTGCAGCCCATGCATTGGTCCTGCACCCTTGCTCTGCTGCCATCAGGGCCCAGAAAGTGTGGAGCTACTGCTGCCCTGGTTGGGAGACACAGGGCTAAGATGGACATGTCTGCAGATGGGACCAGAACCTGTGCCAGAAACCTGGAATCAACCCCTGCCATGGGTAAGCTACCAGCGAGTCTTGAGGCTGAAACAGATTTAGGACCCCGTTCCTTGGTCTTCTGGAAAGTTTCCCCTGGAGTTTCAGAGATCTAGGTGAGGATTCTGATTCTTCAGGGCAAGGCGATGTTCCAGCGCCCCAGTGCTACACTTTGGATGAACATCCAGATGTGCCCCTCTTCTGCTCTTCCAGGCCTGGTGTGTGGAGCCCTGGGCTTGACCTGAGACCACACAGTGGGGTGGACAACCTGATGTGGGTCCCTCCTGCACCTGCTTTTGAGCACATAGGATTTCCCTCCTGCCTTCTCTTTACACGCTGTTATTCCACTTCTTCCTTTGCTCTTGCTCCTGCTTCCAGCCATCCTTCTCCACAGTGGGAGAGGGAAATCACCCCCACCCCCCGCCAAGTACCTACAGAGTTACCAACAAGGGCTCTGATGGAATTAAACAGAGTCCCAGGCTGTGGTTTAGACACTGGGTCCTGAGGCTGCAAGTAGAGGCTGGGACTCCAAAGGAGGAGCATGTCATTAACCTCAACACCTAAGAGGTCATTGCAAAGCCAAAGCTCTTTTCTTTGGGATCAAATAATTAGAATTCAGGGTACATAGATTCAGGTAGATAATCCAAAATATGTCCTCCCCCTGACAAAGTCAGGCTCTTTCATGGGAAGAAGAGAGGAAGACAAGTGGTTAAAGAAGATGTAGGCCATGTGTCTTGGTGGCTCAGGCACTAAGCCTGATGCATAAACCATGTAAAGCTCGAAGACCCGGGTTGGAGACCCAGGATGGGGGAACAACCAAAACCAACAAATGAAAGTACTTTCCTCCCACTGGGGATCCAGACTGGGTTTCTTTCCACCTTCCTCTGTCCTGGACACTCCACTTAGAGGCTTCTGCCTGTCAGGGATTCTGGGAGGTAACCTCCTGTCCAGTGGCCTGGTCTGGGTGGGGACCTATCTTGGCTCTTCTGGAGTCAGTTGTTTATTTTCCTTAGACAAGCTCAGATAAGAAGCTCTGAAGTGGGGATTACCAATGGAGAGATCAAGGGAATGCTGCAGCTTCACTTGGGGAAAATAAATGTGCTCACAGCAGCCTCTTTAGGTCTGGACTCAAGTTAATCCCACAAGAATGCACAGCACCTTAGATTACCCCTGTGGGCAGGCTGCTTCTGGGGCAGGGGGTCTTGGGCGCCACCTGACAAGGGCCTCTTCCCTCCACGGAGTGCCACTGGCATTCTGATCCACTAGGAACCGGAGTTGGCTACAAATTAAACAGTGAGAGAGATTTAAGGCCTGGTTTTCATGACTGGGAGCCCAGGTGCATTCAACTAGTTCCCCTCAGCTGTCTGGGCTCTGACCGCCAAAGCTCAGACTCCTTGGGAGTC